>VDFB02012477.1:0-13158 GCA_007258455.2 Sequoia sempervirens
AGAAAATTGGAGTATCCATAACCTAGAAGCAAGCAAGAATTATTAGAGTAAGAAATGCAGAATAACAAGAAAGCTAAGCAAAAGCGTGAAGAATTCGAGAAGTACATAATTTATAGAAATTTGTGAGGAAGTTGTGATACATAGTTGCCTTGAGTAAAGTCTTGGGAACCGTAAGTAAGGTGGAAACTGAATAATTGTCTTCAGAGCTAAATGTTAAATCAAATTAATTCTTTACACAAGGTTGGTGATAAATTGCTTCAAATTTGATAAGTACGAAGATTGTGAATCAAGCAAGTTGAAGATTTTGAAGTTAATAGTGGTCATTTCATGTATTTTAAGCCATATTAATTATGAAGGTGCTTATGTGTGTGGATTAGAAAGGAAAATGAAACTAGAAAGGAATCACACATCATCACCTGGATAAATTGAAAAGAAGTAATACGTGCGAACTAAGGCGTGTGAATTTAAAGAAAAATAATGTGATCGTGTTTCAATGTCATCATGATATTCCTGATTCATTAATGTGGTGTAATGCTGTCAAATCGGAAGTGCTAGTCGAGTATTTAGTGGTTGCCATAGAATTTAATCGGAAGGGTGGTGACTAATGGTTCTAAATTTAGATTTAAATTTGGTGATTAAATTGTTCGTTGCTAAATTTTAATTTATGTGTATTTTCTAACATATAGCGAGTTGCAGTTAGCTAGGATCTGGCATAAATTGGTAGAATTTAGTTGGAAATAGGCACCAACAAGGAATTATTTAATGAATTTTTGGGAAGAAGTGAATTGATGAAGGGATTTTCATTGAATGAAAAAACAAAAGGTAACCTTCGCTACTACTATAATACCCAACCTAATAGCGGGCTTCATTGCCTGCAAGTTGAAAAATGAGCTATCATTGAAATATCAAAAGAGAAAATGAGTTATCATAGCAATATCTATATAAAAAAAGAGAAATCAACTCTTTAGGCTATCCAAATATCTTTATCAGAGCTATAGATGCCTAGTTGGCAGTAGAGCTATGTTTGGGGGGAATTACAGAGATAACGTTGTCGGGGCTATGGATGCTTGACAGGCAACAAGGCTCTATCCATGGTTGGCTTTGGAGGATTACCATATATAGCAGTTGATGTCAATGGAGCTAATTATTTTCGATACATTCTAAAAGTGGAATCAATTAGAGCACACACAAATGACTACAGGTGGTTTACTTTTTATGCCAAAATCTAAGAGTGAGGTAAAAGTTATTGTTTTTAAAAATATGCATAAGTATAATTTACAACTAGTGATTTAATCTCAAGGTTTTGGTTTTAAATTTGGTTTTATTGGTTGCAAGTTGTTGTGTGGTCTCACAACACACCCAAGGTTGTAAGACTTGGGGACCTGAGTGAAAAAAATTAACTCTTATGGCAGGAGCTAGCTAATTGAAAAGATCACCGGAAGTGAAGAGCAAGAGAAATCTTTAATAAAAGAGTACTTCATAATGTAGTGTTCTGGGTACCAGATACTAGGAACCAAGAATGCTTAAAAAGGGAAAAAGGTAATACAAATGTAGTAAAGGTTCCAGTTGATAGCAGGTCTGGAAGATGGATGTTACAGTAAAACCGAATTCCAAGGAAAATTTGTGGGTAAAGTTGAATACCGGGTATCGGGTACCGGGTACCGGGTAGCGATGTAAAGTAAAGTTTTAAAATCTTATGGTTATCTAATGATTTCAATAGTCTAGTAATCCAGTATACATAAGATAATCATGCAAGGATTTGTAATATGCTTGAAAGCATGTTATTTATGGAAATTTTTGTGATAACAATTGAATGATGATTTTATTTACATGAGATGTTTATAAATGTTTTCATTTTAAAAATGTATTTAATGAGTGGAATTTTGATAGCAACCAGGGGAGGTCCTGAAACCACACAACACAATCTCAACCAAACAACAACTTATCAAATCACTAAACCCTCAAATTTTCACTATTTCATCCAATTCACTCAATTCCTTGTAGCACTGCAATCTAACTCAATTGGGTATAAATTTTCAATGAGGTTTTCTCAGACCAAGAATTGATCCTTTTCAAAGACCCATCAGGGCACACAATAACATATTCACAAACCACTATAGGCTTCTTTGAAACATTTTTCTCAAAATAGGATTTCCACGCTTCCTAGACCTCAAATTAGGTTTGTTTTACAAAGAACCTTGCCTAAATACTTTTCCAAATCCACCGAAATTATTGGGAAAGCAATCTACAGGTGTCAAAACCCTAGAATCCACAATTACTTTTGAGGAACTCTTCCTCCAAAATACCAAAACTTAAAACCCTCCTTTTCAAGCAAATAACCTAGGGCTTATTGAAAAACACACATCCAACCCTCACACAATATTTATAACACCTCATATAGGTTCAAATACCTCTACATATGATTATTCAATCATGAAATAATGCTTCCCGACCTTTTACTCACTTTTCCATATCAAAATCTCACTTTTTCACATGGAAAACTAAAGTTTCCATTCTAGGGCTTCATGCCCAACACAACTCTCAACCTCCCCTGCACTCAAATAGAATTTACACACCTCTTACTAATGTTTCAGACCCTTTCCACAAGATACAGTAACCATAGTGAGTGGAATGGGTTAGTTTTTTATTTTGAAGACTTTCAAACCCTTTAAAATAGGGTATTCAAACCAATCACAATAAAACTGCTCAAAATTTCACCAAAAAAAAAGTTAGAGGCTCGAACCAAATGCAATAAGAAGCTAAATATTCCCTCTTTAGGAATTCAAAATATATTTATATCAATCTCCTATTGTATGGGTCGTACAAGACTAGGAAAAGATGAAAAATATAGAAAATTCTGTAGAAAAAGTAGAGTTCTCTTTATTTACTTTCCTTCCAAACTTCAAAATCAACTTACATCAATGCCTTTTTATCTTATATATACCTTTTCCCTCTAAAATAAACTGCCCTAACACCTAAAACTTCCTTTTGAATGACTAATTGTAGGCATTCCTCTAAAATCTACTTTTTACAACTTTTAAGCAATTTTTGCATTTTTTTCTCCATATGACAACTTTACAACATTTTGTAATATTTGCAATCTACACCCCCTAGAATCCTAATAACCAAAAAATATGAATTAATACAATGCAAAATGTTCTTAATGACCTTATTTGAAAAAGGACTCCAAATTATAAAGTCTACACCTAATCAACCTTGCTTGGCCAATTTTATTCAATGGTTCTCATGCACCAAATTTGTGATTGCAGGAGATGCAGAGTTCAGGTATGGACAGTTAGGAAAATTTAAATCATGGATAAAATTATATCTAGATTGGGCTGCACACTCTGGGAGGTTATAAGGTAGAGGGCTTTGAGTCCACTATAATGTTGGAGATCCCGATATTGCACATGTAGTGGAGACAAATGCCAATCTTCAAGGAAGCCCATTCCCGAGAGTAGCAAGCCTAAAGCAGAGTAGAGTGTAGGAACCAGGTGATAAATTAATCATTCTGAATATATGGGAAAGTTCCTACACATTATCCTAATTCTAGTTATTTTCCTGGCAAAAATAAAAGGATTAAAGCTCGAAGTGCTTCAATGTGTGATTGGAGTTGAACTTCGTTGACTTCAATTGCAATTCTCTTATCAGTCACTACATTCCACATGCCTTGATGTGATTCATCCCTTGGATTTTCTCTCATGTATTTTTCTTATCTTATTTGTGCCTTACTTCTATAAAAGACCAAAGAATATTTCTTTTTAAGTTTAGAATTTGTGGATTTTGGAAGAGCCAAAGCTTCTCTAAGTTTTGTTCTTTTTGCCTATTTTCTGAATCATTCTGGTCTAAAAATTTGTATGCACGTAGATATTAATCAATATTGAAGCCAATTTGATAGCTACCTATCTCATGAATCTTTCTAGTTGGTTTTGTTAGTTCATCCAAACAAGACTATGTGTTACGCCATTTAAGGGTGCATGCATAACCTACTTGGTGTCCAAACCAAAATCCCTCTCTTTAAAAGTTCGCATAATTTTATATGTAGCTATGAAACAATCTGGTGAAGTATAAAGCAGTTTGCTTTGATTTGGTTAATTCTTTGGGGCATGCATGGAGAATAATTAGGAGAAATTTTAATTTTCAGTATTTTTTATGCTTCATTTTAAAATAGATGTTTAAATTCTGGAAAATGTTTCAAAAAATAGATGAATGGATGGAAATTAATTGAAAATATTTCATTTCCTATGAAATTGTTAAATGCTTAAAGCTAATTCTACTTAAGTGAGAAAAATTGTTGATGTTCATGAAATATTGTTTCAAATCTTTTGATTTCATGATATTATTTTACTGTCTAACTGAAAATTCAGTGTCTAATACAAATGATTTCAAACAAACATAGTCCCTTTGAGATTAACAACAATATCATATCATACCCTAAAGTGAACATAGTATAGTCAAGACTTGACTACCAGAGACTTGGGATTGAACTGAGCCAACCTTTTATCCTATCATACAGATCCCCTAGGGTTGTCTTTGGTTGAGTCTTTCAAGAAGGATAGGCTCTTCGCAGTTTTTCTATGAAGAATTTATTCACCTTGTTGCTATGAGTAGATGTGGATGCCACCTGTTGGTTTTGTCACTGGTACAAGATTGGAAATCCATTCTGCATAGTCAATTGATCTGATAAAGATGACATCCAATAATTTCTTTAGCTCGGCTTTGACTAGTAAAGCAATTTGCGGGTGCATTTTTCTTAATTTTTGTTTGACTAGTTTAGCACCTAGTTGTAATGGAAAATGGTGTAATATCAAATTAGGATCTACTCCAGGTATGTCAGCATATGACCATGCAAATTTGACCTATCTCTTTGTGAAGAAGTTACAAAATTCAGGTTGCTCCGTTTCTATCAAAGATGCTACAAAATAGATTATCCAAGGATTTTCTTTGGTGCCAAAGTTGATTTCCACAGATTTCTCAACCAATAGCAGTGAATTTTCTTGAGAAGAGGGGAGAAAATTGAACCCTCCATCCTTGGGTGCCTCATAGAGGTTTTCACCCTTGGATGTGTCCTTTATTTTTACTTTTTCATTGTCCAAAGGCGCCTTTTGGTTTTTACCTAGGGACTCATCATTTTTATTTTTTTCATTTTTTTCTTTATTGTTTTTACTTTTGTGACTAGAGGGGTGAGTAGATTCCCCAAAATAAGTCATGTTATCCAAGTCTATGGTAAATCCAGCCTTATGGTCACCACTAGGAATTCCTTCTAGCAATCCTAGGAACTCAGCTAGTGCTTTGTTGTTCTCAAATGTATCCAAAGTAGGAGGTTCTTGTTGATCGAAATTGATAAGCTGGGGATAGATTAGGGGTATGCCATTATTAGAGGTGTCAAAGTTAGAGGTTGATAGGGTGAGGATAACTTTGTTGACATGGTCACAAATTGTTCTTATCAAATCCTCCCTCTTCTTCTTGGGAATAGGTTAGTCAGAGTGAGAGAATTTGTCTAAATATTTCATCAAAAGTGGGCTCGTCAGGTTCTCTAAAGGTTTCCTCAAGTTCATAGTCACTGGATGATTTTTCTGAACCCCATTCGTATTCATTGGAGTCGGTGGAATTGTAGTAGCATTGGTTAGATGTCTCATTTGGATGTCTTGATAGCCTCGGAATTACTTCCTCTTGTGGTGGTGTCAAGGTACTAGAAATGCCAATCTTAATCGGTTGAAACCCAAGCCCTAAACATTTCAGTCATTTAGAGACAATGATAGGTTTAGTTATCCCATCCTGATGCCATACTAACCTGATATGTCTATCATATCCTTTGTCCTACTTATTTTGAATCCTTTTCCATATTGTTTTGTAGGTATTTGATTGGGTGGAGGAGGTTCTTCACTATCATCGTTGTACAACCATGAGGTCACATCTTCTTCATTTCTAGCTTCTTTACATAGCTCCCCCCATTTTGTGAAGGTAGTTGTGGGGGGATGCATATAGTGATCATGGATTGTCTCTTATTTTGTTTTGGTTGACTGTATGATTTAGGAGAAACTAGCTGATTGATACAATAAGATGCTTTCATATGATACTTTCCATAGCCCTTGTCTTGGATCTCAACATTAGGAGTGGAAGGTAGTGTTTGGGTGGTAGATGGTTTGGAGAGGGTGGATGGGTTGATATAATGGGATGAGGTGGATGATGAAGCCTCCTAATTGATAGGCACCTGTCGTTAGGGTATTCCTCATAGGTTAGTGCAATATTGGAAGGATCAGGCTCACCGACTATCATGATCTCAGTGACATTGTATGGGAATTTAAGGCATTGATGGTAGGTAGATAGGATAGCCTTCATGGCATCTATCCATGGTCTGCCTAGTAGAAGATTATATGGGAGGTTGAGATCCAAGACCTAGAAAGTGGTATCCATAACTACAGGACCAATTCTAACAAAAAGCATTATGACTCCTTTAGATGACATTTCTTCATCATCATATGCTTTAATGAAAATTCTCTTGGTAGTGTCTACAGATGCTTCCAAGAAGCCTAATGCATTAACCAGTTTCAAGGTGAAAATGTTCAACCTTGCTCCTCTGTCTACCAAGACTCATCTAAATTTTTCTTTATGAATAAGGACTTCAAGGTGCAATGGGTTATTGTGGTATGTCTTATTGGTTGAGTAATCTTGTTCAAAAAAAGTAGCATGATGGGAATTGGTTAGGTAGCCTACCATCTCTTGAAAATGATTGAAATCAATATTGGTGGGGACTGTCATGCCTTGCAAAGCTTTTTCTAGGACAACTCAATGATCGGGTGATATACGCAATAGTTCCAAGATAGAAATTTGTGTTGGGTTATTCCCCAACTAGTCAAGTAAATTGTATTGAGGCTTGGAGGACTATTGTTGTTGTTGTGATGGAAGACCTTGAATGGTTACCTTAGTTTGGTGAGTGTTGACAACATATTTGAGAAGTTTCTTTATGGTAGAGGTGTTTATATGTTCATCGTCAGCTCAAATGTGGTTTATGATGGTATTGTGGTTTTAGTCATATTTGTCATTAGCATAATTAGCCGAACTATTGTTAGTCTTACTTCCTGAACTAGAGGCTTTTCCTTTTCCATGGTCATGTAGGGGATCAAAAAAGACTTTGTGATCACTATTTGAGGATGGTTGTTTCTGTCCATTAACTTCAATAGTCCCATTTTCCATGAGATCCTGTATAATATTTTTCAACTATCAACATTGTGATAGATTATGTCCCTTAGTTTGGTGGAAATTGCAAAAAGAATTTTCATCCCACCAAGAGGGTTTAAATTGCCCAGGATCATATTATTTTGGCTCAAGAAGTTGTATGATATTGTGTTGCATCAGTTGCTTAAAGACTTATTCAATTGGTTCCCCTAGGGGAGTGTATTCACGTTTTGGGAACTTCCTTTATGTTCCTAGTTGTTGTGTGTTTTGGAAAACATTAGCAATTTGATTAACATTTCTTGGTGTGTTGTTAGAAGGGTTGTGTCCTCTAAGTGTGATGAGTGGTCCTATATGTATATTTTTAGCATCAACAATGTCGTCATTGGTTACGTTCTTGTTTCGGGACCAATACTTGTTCTTGTCATTAGGGGCACTTTGGACATTTGGGTTTTTATTTGTCATTTTAATTTCACCTTTTTCAATGAGAGCATTTTCAAGTATGATTCTATTTTCCCCTGGTTCAACAAAAGAGGTGCAACATTTTACTCTTAGGTCACTTCTCAATTTTGGATTAAGGTTTTCTAGGAATAAGGTGACCTTTTGATTTTTGGGTATTTCAACTAGACATCAGCTGGCTAGAATCCTCCATCTTTGGAATAAGGTGATAAATTTCTCTCCTTTATCTTGTGTAGTGTGGCATAAAGTGGCTATTATGATTTCATTGTCAATGTTAAAGGCGAAATGTTCAACAAGTTTTTCAGCAAGTTCACCCCATGACCTTATGCCATATGGAAGTTGAGAAAACCATTCAAGTGCTATTCCATTAAGGCTTCTTGGAAAGAGTCTCATGAGATATGTGGGGTCATATGCAATGTCTATACACATTGTGGAAAATTATCTTATGTGATGAAGAGGATTACGCCTCCCATTATACTTAGGTAAGTTTGGTATGACATATCCATGCGGGAAGGGTGGCATGTGTAATTTTTTTGTTCAAAAATAAATGGACATAAGTCTTTTGTTGAATAGGTCTTTTTGCTAGACATTTTCATATTGTCAATTTGTTGTTGAAGGTCTTTCATTTGTGTTTGCGAAATATCCACTTGTGTCAATGATGTGTTGGGTGTATTGTTGGGGTCTATGCAATTTTTTTGGTTTGGTGTATGAGTGTAGGATAGATTTTGGTTTGGAATATGAGAGGATGTGTTTTGATTTGATGTTGGTTGGTTGGGATGTTAATGTTATGCAAAGGATTGGGTTGATTTGTATTGTGCCTAGAGCACACATGCCCTATTCAGAACAGGGACCTTCTCCTTTTTTCCTTAGTCAAGTCAATTTTTTCCTTCGCCTCATTTTTCATGCCCCCTAATTTTGAGCTTCAAATGTCAAAGAGTCCTAAAATCATCATCCTTAGTTGACCAAAATTCACCACCCAAGAAATTTCCAAGTCTCTGGATTTGTGAGGTTACCTTGGTAGGTTTCCCTTAGTCTTCAACACTAATGTCCTTCAGCTCCTACGGGTCCACCCTTGCAGTTTTCCCCTTGTACATCACTACCTTCCACTCATCGTTTCATCAATGGCCAACATGGGACGTCCACCTGCATGGTGGGTCACCAATTCTCATTCGCCACCATCTTTTAGCCGCCCATCAAATGACGAAGTCTCGAGATCCTTCCACCCCATGGGTTCTGCCTTTCTCGCAGCTGACCTTTTGAAATCTGTGCCAAGTTATCTCACTAGACATCATACATGCATTGAATGTAGATCATAAATGCCCGTTTTTGTATAAATAGATGAATCAACTTGTCATTTTCACCCTACGCTAGTCAGAATTTTCCAGAGAGCAAATAGTAATCACCTCCCCTGTATTCACTTGACCTCCTGAAGGATCTGAAGCTCAGTCCTTATCAATTTCTTTGTGCCTCCTAGGTATGTCCACCACCACCAGCATGAAACACGTCTTTTAAGTTGTGTTCTTCTAAAATTAATCAAAATATTAAGAGGAAACCTTGGAATCCTTCCTAGCAGTTGATTAACCATAAAATTACGTGCAAACCCATCTCAAAATTCCTTCGAAATTCATTCATATGCTGCCATTTTAGGCCTCACAGAACCTCACTTCCTTGTCGTTGTTCTTTGTAGAGTGTTCAAGCCCTTATGACCCACATCCTCATCGTTGCCACTTGAAACTTCAAATGGAAAACATGATGAGTTTTTAAACCTTGTGGATCTACCCTTGTGGACTTTTGCATGTAGGTGGATGCCTTCCCTTCACCGCCCTTGAAAATCCTAACCATGGAAAACTTAAACAAAAAAATTCAGCATCTTGAAACCCTAGTGGGTCTTCCAATGCGAGTCGCTGCGTGCAGGCAACCCCCATCTCACAGCCATTTCTGAATGGCTAACCTCAACCAGCATCTTGTGTTGTGAGTCCTGCCAAAGTAACTTCCATCAAGCATAAAACAACCAAGTATTAGCATGTGGGTTGATGCTTATATATTTCCAATCATTCAACGTGACTGATTTAAATGTTGTGTGCTAACAACAAAGCCAAGATTGCCTTCCACATCGCGGATTCCACCACCCCAATTGTCATTCATTGTTTTCATGAAGAAAGCCTAAGTCAAGTCCTCCTTACAGATAGTTTAGTGTGGGCATTTTTTGGCCCTTCACCACCACCGTAGCATCATTTCTCAATGGTTGATCTTGTGCTCCTACATGCATCAAAAGCTCTATGTTCCCCCTCACCATCTGGGTTCACAAATGAAAACACTAAGTCAAACCTTGTGTGGGCCGAACCTTGTGGGGGTCCGTCTGTGGACTACCTTGTCGTCATCACCAATTTTAAGCAATCAAGGGACCTTGCCTGCCTGAATTGTGGACTCCAACCTCGTTGTTTCCCTCTGAGCCTTTAGCATGAAAATCAACAAAATGTTCCTTGTAGGCTGTCGGCTATAGCCCGCCATCTTCTAGTTTCCATTTTGAAATGGTCGTGCCCTACCTTCTTCCTGCATTGCAGAGTCCAAGCTCTCCTCTACCATTTGAGTTCCTTAAAAAAAAATGGCAAAATCCAAGGCATCCTGCAAACTTGGCTGTGCGGACCGCCTCCTGCAGACTGTCGTCCTATCTTTGTCTTTCCTTAGTGGCCTTCACACAATGACTTCTCGTCGGTCCTTGCCCACATAACTTGAAATGATCAAACTAGAAGGAGTCAAGCCAAGCCGTCCAAGCCACTTGTGGACCCCACATTGCAGGATTCTTCTTGTAGGTTTCCACCTCTTGACCGTCGTTTCTCAATGACATAGCTACAAACATCCGTGATGCTTCTAGTTTTCACACTCCTTGAACCTGCATGAAGAAAATGACCAATTACATGCCTCCAGAGACCTGATAAATGATTGTACCACATTTTGAATGCCTTGTTGAAGATCTCAGCCTCCAAACCTCAATGCGAAACTTGGAGTGTGAGTGGCCATCTGCAGGCCATCATGACCCCAACATTGTTCTACTTTTGATTGCTCCTGATGGCTGCCAACCAAGGGAAACCCGCATCCCTGGACCCAAATTCCTATAATTGACGCAAACGGGCCTCAAACAATGAAAGTTAATGGATTTTATGGTCTTTTGAAGATGAATTGTTGATCTAACTCTCATTTTTGCAGGATTCAACTAATGCTTCCTTGATTTTTTTTATGTGAATATGCTTACTACATATTTGCTTGTAGGATTTATGAAATCTTCTATTGGACCATCAGGGAAGTTTACAGAGAAAGAGAAAGGAAAGAATCCTACCAAAGCACTAAGAGGAAAAGAGGAAAAAGATCAAATCAAGTACTAGTTCCATAGGGTGGAAATCAACTCCAAAGTCACCTCTACATGGGATTCAGTATCAAACACTAACCCGGGGCATGTAGATATTGATGAATTATGACAAAGGGTCATGATCAACCCTACAATTGAGAATTCCCATAAAATTAGAAAGTGTGGCCTTGCCAAAGCAGCTAGCTTCCCACTAGCACTTGTAGCTCTAGAACTAGTGATGGTATGCAAAGAGTGCTACCATAGTGACAACAAAAAGATTATAGATCATGATGGTAGAGTGCTAGTGGATCTGTCTACCTAATCCATAGGCCAAACATTCCATATCCCTACATTCAACCCCATGGGGGAAACAAAGAAGGGGTATGCAAAAAACATGTGGAAATTCAATCCCCTAGGGTGCAAGAAGCTGATCAACCAACATTGGTTAAAGGAAAAGAGGGGTAGCATTTCCAAAGTACCCAAAGAACTTTTTAGGAGTGATTTATACAAGGAGTCCCATGATTTGGTCACCCTGTTGAGTGGAGTAATGGGAATCCCCACTATGGACTTCTTCTAGGAATGGATGTTCTATTTCATTGAGGAGATCATCCATGGAAAAACAAAGTTCCACTGGGCTAAGATCATTAGTAATAACATGTGCATGAACAACTCATGGTTGTAAAGAAAACACCTAGTGTTACATGACATCCTACCTAGTATACCGAGTAGCAGAGTCATTCCCATACAAAGGCCTCTTATTTTTACAGAACCTGAATCCAAGAAGGGGATAACTCAAGGTGTATGATTGTTACCCACAATTGCAATATATAAACTTCAAAATGGAATATCAAAGGGTAAAAAATCCCTTCATTGGGAATATCATCAGACTCCTTAGGGAGATTTTGAGAGAAAAGTCTTGCACAGTGCCCGAGCATTCATCCAAAGATTCAGGTACCTATTCATACAATTCCCAAAGTTCACATATATCAAAACAAAGGGTTTCTCTAAAAGACCCTAAAAGCTACCTTGGTACCCCAATAACCAAATGATTATATTAGAAGTCTCCCAAAAACTACAAAATTCCCATACTCTACTAAGTGATAAACACCAAGTAGGGATCCCATATCCCCTCAATTTTGGACAAGGAATGTATGCCATCCCTACTACCTAGTGCACAAAGTATTCAAAAAAGGAGATAGTAGAGTACAATTTGGATCTCCACATAGCTCAACCAAGAATGGACCCTTATGGAAAATTGAAGAAGATGGTTGGAAGGCAGTATGCTTGTCTACCTCATATTGAAGACTTTTGGGCTAACTATCAAGATGATAAGGAATTGTGAATGAGGAACTATATACGAATGATGAATCAGTTCATGTGGTCAATAAACTTATTCTCAGTGCTCAATCAAATTATGGAGGAAGAGGACACCATTCTTGATGAGAGATTCGATGCTATGGCCAACCTACTACAACCACTAATAGACTAGGATGAAGAAGAGGTCAATGACCTCAATATTTTAATGAGGCCAGTGGAAAATAGAACAAGGCAGTGGGTAGATGCTCAAATCACCTAGCTCAAGCTGCAAGGAGCTGTATTGACATATGGTGAGGTTGAGGATGAGCTCAAAAGTGAAACTAATAGTGGAGTAGCTAATGCCTCAACACAAGAAACACCTAAATCACCTTCAATAACAAGATCAAGGAAAAGGAAGAATATGTCTAAACATCAACCCAAGCATAAGGTCTATACATGGAAGACCATAGAGGGAGAATCCTCAAAGAAGGCAAAGAAATCAAGAGGATTCAATGAAATACCAACCATTGAAGAGGATCCTCAACATGAAGGAGAAGAAGAAGTTGAGTAGCCGCAAACACTGCCTACCACCTCTGCTCCCACCATTACCACTGTCGTTTCCACTCCACCTCATACATCTTAGGCACTGCGTGTTTCCTCTCCGCTCGTCGTGGACATCTCAATCCACTTTTCTTCCACTTCACCAACAACACCAATCATGATATTGGATTCCTTCTTGGCCACAACATCTCCATTTTTCTCCACCTTGCTGCCTCCTCCATTACCCACTCTTTCTACTACAATGCCTCCAGTTGCCATGACTACTATTCTTCCTCTCCCTACTAGAATCCTTTGAAAAATATTTGCAAGGGATACCCACT
>VDFB02012478.1:0-41935 GCA_007258455.2 Sequoia sempervirens
TTAGTTTTCTAAGTGTTAAAGCCACTTATTATGTTTTTATGTTATCTTTTTGTAAGAGTGACTTTTGTATCTCATAATTATGAAAGGTTAAAAAATAATCTTTTTTCGTGTGAAAATTGAGACATTTCTAACTTAATAAAGTTATTTTTATTTTCTCTCAAATATTGTAAAATGGTAGTTACACATGTAGTTATAAGTTGGTTATGAGTTAGTTATCGGGAAGAAGCCCATATATACAAGGACTATGCTATTGTAAAAGGACTTTTTGACATTTTCACAAGTTTGTATAAGGGGATTTTTGTAATTGTGCAATTCTACAAAGAAATAGAAAGCATTCTTGAAGGTACATTCATGGTGTTTTCTATATGTTATCATTAATCTTTCCGTATGTTAAATTAGTGATAACCTTTGTGATCTCAAACCTTATTTGTGAATGCGAATAGCCAATCTTTCATTAATCACATTTGGGAAATTTTCATTTCTTGGTATCTTGATTTGAACGTGTTACTGTTTTGAAAATCTAGAAATCATTATGAATCATATGCACATTCTATGATCCTGGTAATGAAATTGTTTAAGTTTCTTTTCATTTCTATTTAAAAATCCAAATAAGATCATATGAGGGAGCTGCCCCTCTCAAACACAAAGGAAGATTGTTGTTTCACAAACAATCTCTCCAACTATTGGAGCGTTATTGCCACTCTCCATTGGGCAAGTCAAGTATCACTTCAAGTATCAATCCGCTTACCAACACATCATCATGCCTTTTCTTGGTCCTTATAGGTGATTGGAGAGCAAGTTGTTGGTCCCTATGCTCTCAATGTTCATACTTGTTAGAGTGAACATTGAATCAATACTTAGTCTCCAACTTTGGTCTCATTTAGGGACATTTCACATGGTCATTTTTATTTCTGTTTATACCATATAGTATATATTTGAAACCTACATAACATTTACCCATTTTGAGTCCTCACATTCTAGTTAGGATTTTGGAGTTCATTACCTTTTCATCTCTTGGAGTTCAACATTCCCACTTGCTAAACAACTAATTGTAGCTTGAGTCCTGTTAACCTACCTTGGTCACTCATGGGCATTAGTATGATTTCTCTTTATTTCATTTAATGTCTATTTTACTTGCAGTCAATTTTTCCATTAGCATTGATCCTATGGTTAACACTTTTAAAACATGATCTTTACGCATAGTTCCAATATTAATAGTTGTAAATCTTGATTCTTGTTATGTTTTCTAGAGCCAATCATGGGTCTTACATTCTCAAAGTGTCTATATTGGCTTCTGTCATATTATTGACAAACCTAATTCTAGCTAGGTTACTGTATCGATGGAGGATAAGAAGGCCAAATGGATAGCACTTGTCAACAATATAATCATGGATGGATGGATGGATATTACATAATGCCCACTTATCAACATCTGTCATGTCCCCTTTTCGATAGCCACCTTGATGAGCATTTATCCTTTATATACTCCTGAAGGCTAAACAAGAGAAATAAGGGAGAAAGTATTCAATTAATTATTTATAAAGTTATTTCAATAAAGTAAAATTAAAAGATGACTTTATATTTAATCAATAAAGTGACTTAAAATAAAATAATAAATTATAAAAGTCACTTAAGGGAATAAAATAATATTATTTCTAGAAGCTTCTTGAAAAGTCAATGAGATATCTATATAAGGAGTTGTTGGCTTAGCATTTGGGCATGCTTGACTTGAATCTCATCTCTCATTACTAGTTTGGTAAGAAGCTGAATGATTTGCACTACTCGAGGGTTTGAAGATTCTAGAGTACCAGATTCGGTTGTGAAAGATCAACCCTAGCTGGAATTGTTGAGGAATCCATCTAGGGTTTCTATAGGTACTTTATTGGAGAGATTTGATAGGTGCAATAGCTGATGTATTATTGCCCTAGCTGAATTGATGTGATAGCTGCTTTATTATCGCATCATCATTGCAGCAGCTGAGGTATTGTTGCAATCATCATTTCATTAAAGAATTGCAATAGTTGATGGATTGCTGTATTCATTGTTGGTGATTCAATTATCCAAAAATTTAATGGTCTTGGACCAAATTTTTGGAAGCATTAAGAGTTCGATTTCTGGAAGTAAGTATAGAGCAAATTTGGAGAAATATTTCAGACTCTTGGATTAAATCGATTTAATTAAGGAACCTTTCAGTTGGTTGGCATTTAGAGAAATCGCATATTCTCTAGAAATTCTGGCGCACCATATTTATTTCAGGAAGTGATTGTATTAGTTCAAATATTACTGGGAGATTATTCCTCTCACTGGCACAGCCCTTCTCATTGCCTTACAAACAGATATTCATTGATTTTATCTGGGCACAGCAATTGATTTGCCAATCTGTTTGATTGAAGAAGATTGAGAATAATTCTGGAAAAATCGTGGCTTTTGATCACTTCAATATTTGAAGAACTTCTGGCGCAATCTGATTAAGTTCAATCTTGATATTGGGGTTCAATTTATTGTAGGCTCTGGCTGAAAGAGGTCGCACTTCTTCAACATGCTGGGGCACAGCTTGTAAGCAGTCAGGGGAGTCAAATTGTGAAGAAATAATTCTTTGTTTCTATTGCTGGGGCAGAGACGTCATCAAAAGATATCAATCCAGGTTCCATTTCAGAATATTAATTAGTCTTGCATTTTCATAGTTGTAATCACTGTCTCCTACAGCAGTTAAATAATTGCATTTAGATATTGTCATATCGCTGTTATACAGCAACTGTATTTGCATTTCATAGAAACTTCATTAGTTTGGGCTTGGTCTTTGTAATAGTTGCATACATCTTGAGCAAATATTATGATCAGGCATGAGAAACAATATATCTGGGTTTGAAGTTTGCCTACCAACTGTTTGTTAAAATGCGTCATGGTTATAACTGAGCATTGTATGAGCTCCTCTCATCATAGATCAGAAAGTCACTTGCACTGTACTTCTCTTTCATTTACATAGTCATACAATAAAGTTGTGATTTTGCATGGGAATTATTTGATGAAATGTCAATTGCTGCAACTGCATATTTGCATTTAAGTTCAGGCATCTATATGCATAGAAAATCATAAAAATACTTGCATATTCAGTTTAGTTGCATTTGGGGTCCATTAGCATTGTATGGCAAAAACTCTATATGCATTCCATCATCATATTCCAAGAGAAAATCAAACTAAACATCATCAGACCAGCTGACAGTAGTTACAAGCCAAGTATTTGACGAAATTCCTCAAGCACCTAAGTGTTGAAAACAGAAAATTTAAAACAGAATCAGCAAGAGTCGTTACAACATCAGAGTTTCATGCATTGATTGGCCTTATTTCTTGAGGGTAATTGATTGCTTAGGAAAGTACAAGGATGCTATGTTTAGTATTAGATCTCAAAACAAGCAATTGATGAGGTAGGTTGTCAAAATGTAGTGTAGGTGATTATAGATGCAACATATGTGTGTAGGGCAGAAGACAAAATAATTCAATCCACATGCAAGCACTATTGGATCCTTGTTGTGTGCATGCTATGAACAATGAACTTAAAAGGCACTGAAAAATAGAGTGAGTCACAAAGGTGGTGGTAGATACAAGGAAGGTATAGATGTTCATTTGTAACCACCACACCTCATTGGCATTATTTCAGACGTTTGTGAGGAAGGAATTCCTTAAAGCAAGACCCAGTTTGCTTCCTACTTTATTCTAATATAGAGAATTCTTGAGTTGCAAGAGCCTTTGCAACTTATGACTATGACATAGAAATGGAATAGGTTAAGGGAGTTGAAGGTAGAGTAGGAGAAGATTGTGAAGGAGGCTCTGGTTAGTGATACTTTTTGGTCAAATGTGAAGTATATCACATCTCTTGTATTCCTTGTTTTTACTATCCTTTAATTTGGGAGTTCTTATAGTTCTTGTCTTAAAGAGATCTACAGATGCATTGATAGAAAGCATAGCCAGATTACGATTGCCATTTGTGAGAGAGAGAGCCCACCCTGGAGTTTTGAAATGAGGATAACCATCCCCTCATCAGAAAATGTTGAAAAAGTTAAACACGCCTCTACACATGGCTGCATATGTGTTAAATCCTAAGTGGTTTATGGGTAGACATAGTAAAATTCTTCCAATTGATGACTTCAATGTGAGGAATCCTCATGAAGGCCTTTAAGAAAATGTAATCCAAAGGATGCTTCACTGGTCAAAGTTCAGTGAATAAAGTTTATTGAACTAGATGGCTAGAAGACTTAACATGGAATGACAGGCACACTTTGGCATAAGCCAAGTTAGTTGGTGGTGAATCCATGGACCTCTAGGATTGCTATGCACACTTGCCATTTGTCTTCTTTCACATCTTTCTAGTTCCTTTAATACTGAGAGGAATTGGTCTATATAGGTTTTTTTCTAAAGAGGAACAAACTTACCTTTTTGAGAGTGAAAAAAACTTGTTTCTGTTCATAATGCCTTGTGTTTCAGATCACAGGACACCTAAATATAGGCAAAGCCCAGTGACAAGGTGGAATGTAACGCCTGAAGGGTCATTAAAAACTGATGAGAAGCATGAGGTACAGACTGTCTTGGATGGGCTCACATTGAAAGATGTGGATACAATTTTATTCCAGCAGTTCCAGTGATGAGAAGTTTCTGAGATATCCAGTCAATGATGATTGACACTGATTTTTGAACTTTTTCCTTAAACAAAAAATCATCTATGGATATCTTTTTGGCAATCGCATTAAGTCATTTTGATGTTTGTCACTAGAAGACTCTAGTTGGGATGTTTAGCTCATTTGTTCATTGAACTTTGAAACTTTATAATGCTAACAGCTACTATGATATCATATAAACCATCTTTTATTTATTATTTTATGATAATCAAATGATAACATTTGTGTTTCGACAATTGATATTGTTATCAATTATCAGCCATGTAGTGTGTTCACAGTTCTACATTTATTACTTTATATATATAACCATATCCTTGCGATCCCCAAAGTCTAGAAAATAAAATTGCCATCCCTACATCCTGTTATCTTGGAAACTCAGAGATACACTGCATATCACTCTAAACATTTCAGAAATTCTTGGATATAACATTTGAAATTGTACATTATAATACACTAAGTTTTCTGCACAGTATGCTTTATAGCATGCATCATAGCTTGTGTATTTCCTTGTTTACAACCATGAGACCATAGCATTGATGAAATTTAAAAAATGACATTGTATTGTGAAAATAGCCTAAAGACTAAACGTGACAACATTGTATCTACGTGGTGAATTCTTATATGGATAAATTCTCAAGACAAAGTTTCAAGAATCTCTATAATAAAATACGCACCGAGATTTTCAAGTATATAAGAAGATAGACATGTCCATACATACTAGTATCTTTACATGTATATATACCATGACACAACAGGCCTCTAATGAATTTCAAAGTAAAGCCTTGAGTATTCTTAAATAAATTTGATTAATTCAATAGATAACTTACCATTAACACTTATAGTTTGTCCTTTGTAATTGTAAACAGCTGGATTCCGACCTGCCTTTAAAGCTCCCGCAGGACTCCAACTTAATTTCCAAAAGAAAAAAAGAGAGGAGCCAATTAGAAATATGTTCTGTAAAGATCATGCTACATAATAATGTGCTATATTGAGAGAATGATTGATGGTGATGCTCATGAAATGTCAATTACATATTTCTTTTTGCAAAAGTGTTATCGAAAGTTTGAGAAAATTGGACAAACAGAAAATACTGTTTGGCTTGATCTTCTATTCATCGTTGACTTTTATTTTGTCAACATAATCGCTTGTGCCTCTAGATTTCCAAGTCATGTCATCAATTTCCTGTTGTCTTTATATCCTTGGTTTCATTAATTTTCCATTGTGTTGCTTAACAATATGAATAAGAAAACAAATCATATTTTTGTTCGACGTCATCTTTATGGCAATGAAGGGAAGTAATCTGTAGGTGTTTATGTTTAACACTTGGCACAAGGAGTTATCTAGGTCAAATATAAATTTCAGGACGAGTTATCCAAAGAGTGAAATGCAAAAAAACAGTGGAGGAGAGCCGCAGGTTGCATAAGAAAGAAGTTTACACACATAATTGATAATACATAATTTTCAATACTTTTCATGAGATTAAGATAAAAATTATAATTGTATTCAAAGAAAAAGTGACCATGTTAGTAATTTTCATTGATTAGGAGTTAAGTTCAACATCTGTCATTGGCAATACGGGTTCAAAAAGGTACAATAGTGAAAATCCATGAAATAATATGAAGTTGAACTATACCCATAATTACATAGTCTATATTATATGACCAGAGAAAGGGGCTCTAGTATGTCTTCTAATAGTCTATATTTGTTCGACCTCTACGACTAGCATAAAATAAGCCTCAACCAAAGGCTTTGTAAAGGTCAACTTTGATAGTGTGCCAAAGAACAATATTGTTAAGCTAGACTTGAGGGTGTAGCCAGATGTTTATTACATTAAATGCTAGCAGAAGCAAAGAAAATGATGCCAGGCAGTAACTAGGGATTTATGCATGCTAAGCTGAATGACAACCATGTGATCCTAGAGGAAGACCAGCAGATCACAATTGATTTTTTAAAAGGGAGGATTAAAATCTAAAATGTATTTTAGCATTTATTTTTTTGAAAACATTCAAAGTATATATTAAAGAGGAAAATCATTTACAACCAAAAACCAAACCCTCTTCTCAAACCCATTGTTCTTGTTAGACATAATTTTTTTCCCTGAAACCCTGAAGGAGCTCAAGATAAATTAGGCTCATTTTAGGAGGTCATTGATCGATGTGATCCAATGGCGGATTCCCTTTCTGGCCAAAGGGCTCTGCAGGGTATAAGTGTTCATCCTGAGATTCTCGTAGAGCATTTTCCTCGAATTTACCATTTTAGTAAATTCTATTTTTGGCACAACGGGATAGCAGCTTTGACTTCCTTCATTGACTCCTATATTCGCCATCGGCATCGAAGTTCTGAGCTCATTTCACTTAAAAATAACATTATAATTAAAATGTTATTTTATCACCTTGGCCTAGTCGAATGACTTAATGTCGTTTTAAAAGGTGGACTCAAAGGGTGGCGCCTTCATTAAGGTTATAATTAATATTTGGTGAATTTTCCAAAGCCAAAGGAAATTAATGTGGGCGCATTTATCAAGGTGATGTTTTAATTAAAATATGATTATTGAGCTAAAGGTGAAAAGGACGCCTTATTGAAGGAAAAATTAGGGTTTGAGCTTGAGTTGACTTTAGGGTTTTGAGTCAAACTAACTTATAAAAGAGCCCTGCATCATTTCTTCATCTTGGAAAAATACACCGTTATGCTGCCGGATTGACTCTGGATCACTTCGAGGGATGAAGACCTCCTAGCATTGGGCATCTCTTCTGGTTTGTAAGACAACGACTAGTGATGATTGTTAGTCTAGTTGTGAGTACTTTGGAGTTCGTGCATTGTAATCAGCATTCATCTGTTTAGGATCAGATTTGGCATATTAGAGATTTCTGTTTTCAGTATTTTAGCTTTAGCAGATTTGTGTTTTCATTCATAAATCAAAAAATACAAAACATATCATTGTGGGTATTGGATAATTCTCTTCCTTTGGTCTAGGCGCCATTGTGTGACAAGTTGTAGATTTTTCATTGGAGAATCTGATTTAATATAGCAAATCGCCCTTTCTAGCTGTAGCCGTACTTTTCTGTTTCTTGGGATTTGTGCATTAAAAATCTGTTGCATTCTAAGCCAGCTTTTGGGTCTTGATTTGAGCGCCCCCTTCCTATTAGTCATTTGCATTTGATATCAAGCTTTTTGAAGGAGAAACGAGGAAGTTCCGAGCATTTTATTGGATTCTATGATGCTGGTTATAAATTGAAAGTGCAGGTCTGTGACAGCAGTTTGAAGAAAATCTGCAACTCCTCTATTGATCGAGGTGATAAGTTCTCTAAGAGCATTGAGGAGACTTCAGTGAAGATTGCCCGAGTCTGGCGAACGAGGTTGGGTCTATTCATTGTCATTTTCAATTGATCTTTACATTCAACAATGCAAATCATGAATATTGTATAATTCCTTCCTTATGATGATTCGTATTGTAAGCAAGATTTCACTTTAAGATTGTAAGTCGGCAAAAGAGTACTCAATGCCAAGTTCTGCCATCGTTGTAATAGTTCCTACTAATGCATTAGTTGTATTAGTTATAGTTCCTCAAATTTGGCGGTAGCGCACTTTCCCACTTTAAATGCCAGTACGCCATCTGGGTGTTGAAAATGATTCAAAGATTTCTCTCAGAGGCTTGCTTTCAAAGATAGCTAGCTAGCATTCTATGTAGCGCTACTTCCCATTCTGGTGAGTAAGCACATCTATGCTGATCTCTATTACATACTCTACAGAGATTATCAGAGCATGATAGAGGAGTTTAAGAACGGTGTTTCATTTGATACCTTTTTGGATTGGGAGGTGACTTATCACCCTGGAAAGCGGGCTATGGTCAACTACATCAAGAAAATGATTAAGGAGGAAACAGAACATACCATGGTTGTAGGAGCAAGGAAGGAAGAAGAAGTGTCTGTTTGTGGTTTGCAGCCCACAAATGAACATGTCAAAGAGAAAAATCAGTCAACTAATATTGAAGAAGGCACAAGCAAGGTGCACATGTCACCTCAAATTGATCGTAAGCTTGATATAGAAACCTTGACAGTTGAGGAATGTGTGGGAGAGCCTCATAATACTTCCCTAGATTTGCATGTGACAGCAAGTGATGATGTTGGTGATGAGTCTAAGGAGTTCATGCAAGATCATACTGAAGATTTGATGAGGAAGGATTTTCCTCATGTTGCTGTCTTAACGTCCCAAGAAGTCTCACATGAAAAAATTAGCAACATACTCTCACATGAGGGTTCCATAGAAGATAACGAAGATGAAGTTTTTCAAACAACAAACATTGAAGATTCTTCACTTCATTTCGGGGGTGACATTGTTGGTCTTGGGATTGATCAGCAAACTGAGCCATTGGAGAGAAACCTTTTGGATGATTTCAGCTTAAGTGAATTAGGACTTGACTTATTCAAAGAGTCATCACTACAAGGGGAGCATGATAAGTTTTTTCCAGTTGATCATCTTAATCAGCCCACTAGCATTTGGGATCCGGGTGTGTTGGCATCAAGTTATGTTAAAGAGCCTGTGTGGGATAAGTTTCCCTTTGATCCTGATGAAGAACAAGAACCAGGTTGCACAGTAGACTATGAGGTGGCCCTTGGAGGAGAAGTTGTCTTTGAAGAAGAAGATTGTTCCACAAAATTCCATAATGATCTCTTTGGAGTGGTTGCAGCCACTAAAGAGGAATTTGTGGTTACAGAAACTTTCCGAACAGCGGACAAATATGATTCCTTGAACAGGTTGGATGCTGGTCTAATGTTTGATCAAGGAGGCAGTGATGAAGAAGAAGAGCTAGAAGACCATATGGATCTTGAAGATGGAGAGTTTGGAAGTGTTACTAAACACAAATCAGATTTATTCACTTGTCAACCCCTGCCTCCAAACAAACCCCACGTTGGTGTCAGCTTCTTTGCAAAGTTTTGAATTTGTGTTTTTGAGGTTTTTCACAGGCAAAATAGAAAATGCGATTTCTCTTGAAATTGATAAAAAATCATATAAAATTCATACTAACTCAGAATTGTATAGAATTTGCTCAAAATGGAAGGCGTTCCTTTATTTCAACTTATTCCAGAACATACAATATAAGAATCTGAACATATAAGCAATATTTGGAATTTTATTAGATAAAAACCTGGAATTTAAAATGGCGGCTGTAGCAGGACAGAAAAGTACGGCCAGAATTAATGGAGGGAAACTCGAGCTCAAAACCCAATGCAAAAGTCTTCAATGATCACTGCGCCCATATTCCATTCACCAGTAACTGAAGATAAGAGACGTTTCTCCTGATACAAGAAAGTACGGCCTTGCTGGTACGGCCAAGTACAGCAATAACTGATATGTACGGCTTCTTGAAATTCGTGCCAAAACAATGATGGATGATGATGGATGAAGTCGCCTCTGAAAGGTGGTAAATATCTCTGCTGAACTCGATGAATCTCTGTCTGATTAACTGATTATGCTCAATCTGTGACTTCTGGATGAAATCACCAAGTGCAATCTTCAGCTGGTATCTCACAGCCTCAGTATGCCTGATCTCTGAAGAGGTTACGTTCTCCAGAAACGATGTTTGCCAGAAACCCTAGGGTTTGCAAACTCCAAAGCTCAGATGCTCAGAAGACAAAATTGAATAATAAACTTGATAGTTCCATTTTGCCTTGGGAAGAACAATATATTCTTCTATGAAAAGTTCGACCTAATTCTCCATTAAAATAATCATTTAAATTAATGATTTAATTTTCACTTTGGACTTAGGAGAATTTATTTAATTATTGGCGTCCCTTTTTAATGAGCATTAAATACTCATTAAATCACATTTTAATAATATAATATAAAGTATAATTCAATACTTTATAACTTAGCCAAATAATTAAATATTTTAATATTTCAATAAAGTGACTTTATAATAAAGTCAAATTATTAAATATTTAATAACTCAGTGATTACTCCTTATTTCTCCGTCAAATCAAACAATTACTGAACCGGGTCGAATCTGAGCTAAATCACTGCACCAGGTGCCCTGCCCGAAATAGCAGCTTCCGTCTGACCTAACTTTCTAAAAATAGAAAGTTCTCCGAAAAGACTCTCTGGAAGATTCTGCGAAGGCCCAAACCTGACACACTGCAAACTGGAGCTAACCAACACTGAGCAACTGCCAAAATGGATCCTCTGAACACTCCTGTCACCCTACGAGGATCAAATGATAGGCTAACCTCGTCACCAGCTGTGCTGACTAGGATGTATGATGACATCAATGCACGAAGCTGATTGCAAACAATGGGTTGAAGAATTTGTGGAGTATGATGCTTTTTATGATGATGAACATTCTCTGCTAGTCGGTGGTGAAGTACAAGAATGTTGGAGTAGTAAAGAGGGCAGCAAAGGCAAGGAACGAAGTTCTGATTTTCAGTTGCAGCCTATCAGCAGTTCACCGTCTTTGCATGTTCATGAGTGGGAAGATCAATGCAAGGTATCTTTTGGAAAAGAAGTACAAGCGCTATCCCTTTTTGATCGTACACACAATTTGGTTGATGATATCTATTGGAAGGCTCAGTCTGAAGAGAGACGAAGTGGAGTTAAGGATGAAGTTGCTCTTCCTAACTTGCAACTTATCAGAGGCTCTTTGGAGACATTGAAATCAGCATACATACACTTGATTGAAGATCAAGATCATACCGTTGAATCTGCAAAGAAGGCCTTCAGTGTTTTCGAAGAAAGGGAGAGTATGGTTGATGTGCTCACCTTGGAGCTTAAATCAACAAAGGACAATTTGAAGGAAACTCAGTTGGCTCTAAGAAAGGTTGAAGACCAGTCTGCAGATTTCAAACTTTTCAAGGAGCAAGAGGATGCACGAAGAGCTGCAGAAATCAAGCAAGTAATTGATGAGATTGATAGTCTTCGAGAGGAGTTTAATCTTGAAGGTTTCACAAGAAAATCAAAGGTTGTATGTGCAGATTTGGAGCAGCAAGATGAAAAGAATGACTTTCAAGTTTATGACAACCCTCTTTTTCAAGAAGGTGATGAGAAAAGTTATGAAAATCCTCTCTATGAAGTAGAGGATGAAATGGAGAATGAAACTGATTCTGGTTTTCGGTGCTTGGATGCTTTGATATCACTCCATGAAGATGTGCCACGTATGTTGAGTAGTAAAGAATGCTTAAGAGGAATTGAGGATGCAGTCTTCACTTTGAAAAAGGGACCAAAATATCGTGATTGCACTCTTGTCAATCCATTCCTTGGGTTGAGTGATGCTAGTCTGTTCTGGGAGTTGAATTTGAAGTCATCATATGTTTCATACTCCAGTGTTCCGGAAGCTTTCATGGATAGGTTTCAAAGGTTCATCAGAGGGAATGCAGATTTTACAAGTATGCACTTGATTTTGACTAGCACTCAGAGATGTGCTATGTTTTCTTGCCGGAGTGTTGGAAATTATTTTCAGTTGGGTATCCAAGCTTGGGATTCTCAACATGGGTTGATGGAGCATATCGTTTTTGGAAAGAAGAATTTATGGAGGAATAAGAATCAAATTTTTAGACCTTTTGGCGTTGTTCCCTTCTTTAGCAGCGTCTTGATGGTTCCATTTGTTCATCAACAATTGGATTGGAGAGAGATTTTGAGCATGGGTTGGAGAAATGAACGATTGGTTGCTCTGGAATGTGTTTTCCGGCTAAGACCTGGACAGATTTCGAGACTCGAGCTTGCTGGTTTGAGGCAGACCAGCCCCCTTACATGTTGCGTTTCTCACATTCAGGAGAGTTGGTTCATCACTCCTGATCAAAGAGGTGGTAGTGCTCTCATGGAGATGAATCTAGTGTGTTTTCCAACCACCTTGGAGGTGTCACCTTGCAGCTCGATGGTCATCTCAAATGCTCACGTTGGGGATCTTGAGTGGTGTTGTTGTTTTCCTTTGGGTAGGACTCGAGAATCAGATTGCACTACGCTGATCCTAGTCTTGATCAGCAGCAATTATTTGTTCCTTCACACTTTTCCTACTCTCCAAATTCATCTTATGATGGTTGATGGTGTAAACTTTGACAGTTTACTCTCAGTATTGATTCATGACCGCAGTAGCTCACATGCTTTGGTTCACCATTCGGAGACTCATGGGGTTGGAACTATGATTGTTTTCTGTAGTCTTCATGATTGTGCCAGTTTAATTCAGATGAGGCATGGTAGCTTTTTGCGGAGACATGAGTATGGGTTTGTTGAGCTCTTGCAAAGGAATGCTTCCTTCCTTGTAAGAAGATTTGTAGGGGTCACACTTGCAGTCATGGTCCCGTTTGTTACCATGTGGAGGTATGGGGAGGAGTTCGATGTTGATTTGAATAGTCTATCTCTCCTATTGCTTAGAATGGTGATTGACAGTAGTATGGTTGATACTGTTAATTCGGGGGATCGTGGACATGAGATGTTGCATGATTTTGATTTCCTTCCTTTAAGATCTTTCAGTTTGAGAATCATAGATGGTAACACTTTGGAGTTACAAGGGGAGTTAGTGCAGCATTGGCATGATATTTTCATTGATGTGATCAGAGTGGTGCAGCATCGGCATGGTGGGTTTTTCCTGAGACGCATTTGGGAACCAGGGATCATACTTGTTGCGTATGGATTAGTTTTCAAATTTCTGGAGCTGTGGTGGTATTGCTTGAGGACAAGCAATTTTGGGAAGGGCGGATTGTAATGTTCCCTTCTCAAACCTCGACATTCTTGTGACCGCTGGTTTTTCCGAAACCCGGGCTAGTCTAAGATAAAACAGGGTTTCCTATTTTGAGGAGGTCATTGATCGAGATGGCGGATCCAATGCATGATTCTCCCTGGTTTTCTGCTGGCTTCAGTAGGCGCTGTTCATCTCAAGATTCAGAGCATTTTCTCGAATTTACTATTTTAGTAAATTCCCATTTTTGGCGAATCAGATGGTAGCAGTGCTTGACTTTCCCTTCAGCCTGACTCCAAGCATGATTCGGCCCGGCTTCGGCAGGCATTCGAAGTCGAGCTTCATTTCACTTTAAAAATAACATTATAATTAAAATGTTATTTTTATCACTCGCCAGTCGAATCGACTTAATGTCGCTTTAAAGGTGGACTCAAAGGGGCTTCTTCACAAGGTTATATTTACGACGGCAGAATTTTCCAAAGTCAAAGGAAATTAATGTGGGCGCATTTATCAAGGTGTGATGATTTAATTAAAAAATGATTATTGAGCTAAAGGTGAAAAGGACGCCTTTATTGAAGGAAAAGCATAGGGTTTGAGCTTGAGTTGGATTTTAGGGTTTGGTGAAGTCAACGGAAGAATTATAAAAGGGAGTCTTGATGCATCATTTCTTCATCTTGGAAAAATACACCGTTATGCTGCCGGATTGACTCTGGATCACTTCGAGGAATGAAGACCTCCTAGTATTGGGCATCTCTTCTCGTTTGTAAGACAACGACTAGTGATGATTGTTAGTCTAGTTGTGAGTACTTTGGATTTCGTGCATTGTAATCAGCATTCATCTGTTTAGGATCAGATTTGGCATATTAGAGATTTCTGTTTTCAGTATTTTAGCTTTAGCAGATTTGTGTTTTCATTCATAAATCAAAAAATACAAAACATATCATTGTGGGTATTGGATAATTCTCTTCCTTTGGTCTAGGCGCCATTTTGTGACAAGTTGTAGATTTTTCATTGGAGAATCTGATTTAATATAGCAAATCACCCTTTTCAGCTGTAGCCATACTTTTCTGTTTCTTGGGATTTGTGCATTAAAAATCTGTTGCATTCTAAGCCAGCTTTTGGGTCTTGATTTGAGCACCCCCTTCCTATTAGTCATTTGCATTTGATATCAAGCTTTTTGAAGGAGAAACGAGGAAGTTCCGAGCATTTTATTGGATTCTATGATGCTGGTTATAAATTGAAAGTGTAGGTCTGTGACAGCAGTTTGAAGAAAATCTGCAACTCCTCTATTGATCGAGGTGATAAGTTCTCTAAGAGCATTGAGAAGACTTCAGTGAAGATTGCCCAAGTCTGGCGAACAAGGTTGGGTCTATTCATTGTCATTTTCAATTGATCTTTACATTCAGCAATGCAAGTCATGAATATTGTATAATTCCTTCCTTATGATGATTCGTATTGTAAGCAAGATTTCACTTTAAGATTGTAAGTCGGCAAGAGTAATCGACACTGCTAGTTCTTGCTTATCGTTGTAATAGTCTCTTACTATCGCAAGATAGTTACCAGTTATGGTCTACCATGGTAGCTACTTCTCCCATCTTGGGTCGAAGCACACCGGGTGTTGAGAAGTTTCAAGATTCAAGATTCTTCAAGTTTGCTTCTCTCGTAAGATTAGTTGTAGGCTTTTAGTATAACCTCACTTTTAGAAGCATTCCCATTCCGGGTGAGCAAGCACATTCCGTGTTGAGGGTTTCATTATTCAAGATTTCATTTCGCTTTATTGAATCACTCCGCCATATGGTCGCCTCTGACCTCACTTTGACGCGGGTAGCACATACTTGACGCTGAGTTCCTCAGATCTGTGCTATTTCTCTTGCACGCTTCGGGTTTATCCATCTAAACCTTTAACGGGAAAATTTCGCCTTGAATGTTGTAATCAAGTTAATTGAAAAACTAAAAATTGGCTCTAGATATTTCACAAACCTGCTAGTTGTGTTTACTCACAGATTGAATTCCAATATATGCACTGAGTAAACTAGAATAATTGACAGAACAAAGCAACGTACTAGAATGTAAAGCATAAAATCATCACTGTTGCCTTTATTTATCAAATGGATGCTAGTACAAGTAATTCATGACAATCATAGCCACAACAATAACATCCATTAACTACATGACTCTCAAACATATAGTGCGTGGGCGGTGGTTGAAGACCAACCGTCGTGTCATTCCATTACTAGTGAACCCCAGGGACACGTCCCCCCCCCCAATAAGCCCTAGTGTTTTCGGAACGGGGACATCCCGGAGACGTGGGGACGGAATTCCCACGTCTCCGGCAGCGCCACCATTTTTTGCCTCGCTGCTGGAGACATGAAAATATCCCGGCGTCTCCGAGACACTGAGGGAGATGCCTAGGCATCCCTCGAGCGTCTTAGGGACGCTCAGGCGTCTCCTGTGGCAAACAACCAAAAAGCTCGTTTAAAAAAATTTTAAGACATTTTTTTAATATTTTATTGGTTCTATTTGAACCCTAAGGGCATGTGGGGCCCATCTACACTCTTACATGCCTTCAAAAGGCCCTCCAATCTTCATTTTTATTCACATTTGCATTTCTACTTGTTTGCTACAGCAAGAAGAAGAAGAGTGAAGTTGAGGAAAGAGTGATTGGAGGAGTGAAAGGAGTGATTGCAAGTGAAAGAGGAGTGTCAAGGAGCAAGAAGAAGAAGAGGAGGAAGATTCTTCACCTTGTTGAAGAGATTTTTCAAGCAAAAGGTAGGGTTTTTAACTGATTTTTTATTTTATTTTATGATTTTCAATGTTTTTTCATTTCTTGTTGTTCCATTTTCTAAATTACTTTAGATTTTGTTTTGCAATTTAAAATTTGTTAAAAAATTTAAAATATAGAGTTTTATTTTTTTAATTTTAAAGTAGGGCATACGCTGAAAGTTCCATAGTTGGCACACTTGCAGAGAACTCACTGAGTTTTCAAAAACTTGTGAGGTTTTCCACAAAACGAGTTTTTTCTATGTTAACTCGCTAGGCTCCAAAAACGAGTTTTTGTCAAAAACTGTGGCGAGTACTCGCCAAAAACTCACAAGTCCGAGTGAAAAACTCGGCCGTGCAGGCTTAAAAGGCTGGAAACGTCTTTTTATGTTTTATTTTTATTTCTAAAACATTTGAAAGTTTGAGTGGAGAGTTACCCCCCCGCCTCCCAAGCAAGGATATATCATTTTCAATGATCTACCATCGAGGACAGTGGATTCAAACGCCATTTTGTGTGGATTTTCAAGGGAAATTCGATTCACAGGTAGGGTTTTTGTTTTTGCTTTTTGTTTTTGATTAATCATTTTCTTTCATTCTTCTTGCAAAATATTCATTCCAAATTGAAAAAAAAGACATGATAGAGCACAAAGAAACAATTTTTTTGCATTTAGAATCCAAAAAACAAAATTCATCACAATCTTTTGTTGATTTTTTCCATTTTTTTCACTGTTTTTTGAAACTTTCAGACCTAGGTTCATTTTTTGTGTAGAATGATAAGATTAGTTAATAATGTTAATTTGTAATTCATTTAAACACATTTGTATCAATTAAAATGAAATTTAGCTCTAGATTTTTTAAATTTTAATGATTTAGGTTGTTTTTCAATTTTTTTATATTAAAAAACTAATATGTTGTACATATTTTTTGAATGTGTAGATGTAGATTGATCATTGATCATTGAATACACACTATAATGGCTTCTAGCTTTGCGTTAGCATCATGTTCCGCCCCCACCCACCAAGTTCCTCCCCTCCCACACCATCATCATGGGTTCCAGGCACTCGTCCTCCAGGGGCTAGAGATCCTACATAGAAATATGCTGTTAGAGGGCCCATACCTCGAATAGTTGTTTGCAGTGAGTGCAAAATTACATATCATGGAGGCATAAATCGCCTCAAATACCATCTAGCAGGCATTCCTCAGCGTGATGCCAAGGCTTGTGGGCAACCCAAAGAAGAGATTAGAAGAGAGATGCTTGCCCTACTTTCACTTGTTGAGAAAAAAAAATGCAAAGGGAGAGGGCAAAAAAAGCCATAGCAACAACCATAGCCAGTGGGCATGCTTTTTTCCATGGTCAGACTCAGGAGCATGGGGCCAAGCACATAGAGATAGAGTCAGATGAGGATGCAGATATTATTGGCATTGTGGGCTCTCTTCGTGGTCCACAGATTCACCATCATAGCACAACTGCCAGTGCCAGTGCCACGGCCACAGCCACACCATCCTCTAGGCCCCCCATTTCCTCTAGTTCAAGTTGAGTGCTAGTGCCACCACCACCTTCATCTTCATGCAACCCATAGAGTTTTTTTGTGCCAAGAAACACACCAGGAGCACAAAGATCATTGGAGGCTATAGGGTGGAACAAGGAGGTGCATCAACATGCCGACATGGCATGTGCTGATTTTTGGTATTTCAATAACATACCATTCAATGTGGCAAGTAGTCCCTATTGGCACAATATGGTCATTGCATTGACAATTGTGGGAAAAGGCTACAAGCCACCTTCTTGCAAAGATTTGAGTGGGAGGTAAGTCAACTTAATTTTTATGCTAAGTTTATGTTCTTTAATTTAACATTGAAATTAATTTATTATTTATGACATATGTTGAATTCAAGCTATTTATTGTTTAAAATTTACAGTTTTGTACTTATTTAATTATTTTACTTTGTACTTGCAGGTTGCTCACAAATGCAACCGAAAGGGCAAAGAATGTGGTGGAAGAGAAAAAAAAATAAATGGAAGAAATATGGCTGCTCCCTTCTTTCTGATGGGTGGACGGATGGGAGAAACTGCACCATCCTTAATTTTTTTGGTTGCTTCCAAAGGTGAAGTTGTGTTTTGGAAGTCGATGGATGCTTCCAACAAGATAAAAACAGCAGATACATTGTGTACGTTGTTGGAAGAAGTTGTGATGGAGGTGGGGATTGCTAATGTAGTGCAAATCATCATAGATAATGCAGCAGCGTATGTGGCAGCTGGAAGAATGCTTGAGAGTAGACATCCATCACTCTTTTGGTCACCTTGTGCGGCCCATTGCCTTGACCTTCTTTTGGAGGACATAGGCAAACTTGTTTGGGTGGCACCAATTGTAGATGATGCAAGGAGCATCACAAAATATATCTACAATCACCCTTGGGTTCTTAGTTTGATGAGAGAGCATACACAAGGGAAGGAGTTGGTGAGATCGGGTGCCACAAGGTTTGCAACAATTTTCCTAACGTTGCAAAGCATTTTGGATTCTTTGGGCTCTCTAAAACAAATGTTCGTGAGTCAAGCATGGAATGACTCCTCATATTCAAAGAAGGCCGAAGGAGAGAGAGTTTCTGCAATAGTCTTTGACCCCTTGTTTGCACAAAAAGCTACAGAGATCGTGAAGGTAACTTCAAAACTTTGATTTTAATTTTAAACTCAAGTTGAATATAAATATATATATTTTTTAATTTAACTTTAAGCCTTTCATTATAAATTTCTAACTTCGATCTTTTTTGTTTTTTTAATCTAGGTGTTGGAGCCCTTGGTTAGAGTTCTCCGCTTGGTAGATGGGGATGAAAACCCAATGGGATACATTTATGAGGCCATGGATAGGGCCAAGGAGGCTATCAAAAGTTACTACATGGGGGACAGCCTCAAATTTGATACCATATGGGAGATTGTTGATAGGAGGTGGAAAAATCAACTCCAACCCATCCACGAAGCAGGGTACTACCTCAACCCTTCTTATCTCTTCTCAGAGAGCTTCTCCAATCCTAATGGAGAGGTTATGGAGTGGCTCACAGCATGCATTCAGAGGATGGAATCCAACGTTGCAATGAGAGACCTCATTGTCAAGGAGTTGGATATGTACAGTGAAGCAACTAGTAATCTCTTTTCTTCGAAGTTGTCTGTAAGAGGAAGAACCACTATACCACCAGGTATAAAATTGGGAGTCTTTAACTTTTAAGTTTATTTCAATTTTCACATGCATCTTATAATTTGATAAAATGTGTTTTGAGTTTGACTTTTGAGTCTTTGACTTTGTTTTCTAACTCTTCAATATTTTTTTCTTTTTGGAGAGGTTTGGTGGAAAAATTTGGGTGGAAAAAACCCCAAATCTACAAAAAATTTCCCTCTGCATTCTATGTCAACCTTGTAGTGCATCCAATTGTGAGCGCAATTGGAGCTTGTTTGAGTCCATTCACACGAAGAAGAGGAACAAATTAGCACAAAAGCGCCTGAATGATCTAGTCTTTGTGCAATACAACCTTCGGTTACGCACAAAGAGAGAAGAAGAAAAATCATTGGATCCCATTGATTTAGATGAGATAGATCCTTACAATGATTGGACAGGGTGAGATGAGCAACCTCCATTGTTTAGTGCGGACGAGATCCTAGATTTCAAGAGACATGCAATGGAGGATGTGGGTGCATCAGGAGATGTAGGGTTGGAGGACATTCCTGAGGATATGGATGCTATTTAGCTAGAGCCATAGACATAGCTTTCCATGCCAGTTGAGGAGCCCGTAGCAGTAGCATCGCAACCACCGCCACCACCACCATGCACACGCGGCAGGATAGGGACCAGAGGACCCAACCCTTCTTCCCTAGCTGTTGCTAGACTAGGGAAGAGGAAAGCCTAGCATATTGTCTTTAGTTACTGTTTAGTATTTGCTTCTAGTTCTAGTTTTACTATTTTCATGTATCAAGCTTTCAGGATTTTAGCCATCAGGATTACGCATGAGAATACGATTTTGTAATCAATTTACATTAAAGTCAATGAAAATTAATAGAAAACACTTTTGTACTCATTTATGGATTCATTGGATTCATCTTGTCATTGAATTTCGCAAAAAAAATGTGTTTCTAATGAAATTTAAGCAATTTTTCAATTTCCTGAGTTTTTTCCAAGTTTTCAAAAACTCCAATATTTCCCTTGGTGAGTTTTTTGGTTGGGGCGAGTCTTCCAACTATGGCTGAAACTATGTGTTTATTGATTTTTTTTTTTCATTTTGTGAAATACAATGTCAAAATGAGCTCCCACAGTCATGAAATGAGTGAGGATGAGATGGAAACTCATTCTCATAGTGCAAGCCAATCAAAATATGAACCTAAGCATGAGGATGAGCCCAATGAGGGGGGTGAGCATGGGTCAAATCCGGAAGGGCAAACTAGTTCCATAGCTAGTGCAACAATTTCTATTGATTGCCCCTCCCAGCTTTTGGCAAAGTGGGCTATGTAGTGTTCTGCCACTCTGATGATTTGTTTTCATTGAGTTCGTAGGTCTGATTTTTTTGTTTGGTTTTGTATTCCGTCTTTTGTGTTTTGGGTTTGCTTGCTAATAATGTTAAATAAGTACTAAAGAGCATGTACATGAAGTAGAAACTTCTAATAAACTAATCTATTGAGATACATCAAGTAAAATGATCATTTTGGAAGCCAAATATGATTTCTTCATTACATAATAAGATGCATACAACATATAGCTTACATTAGATTTAAAGCTAAATATATCATGTACTAAATTTTAACTTACAGCCATATAACTCTATGAATAGTAACTTGCTACAGTACCAAACCCCAATAAAATGCTCACACCAGCTGAAATAGAAACTTCCCCCACCAAAATCCAAAATGGGAAGCTTCCTAGGGCTGGGGCGCCCCCCTTTAGGTAAGATGGCAGCCTCTTAGAAGAGGCGTTCCTTTTACTTTTGATGATGAAACCCTCATGAATGGGACGGCTGGCTGTAGCTGCACAAATCAGTCCAAAAACTCTCCAAAATGAGAACATCTCCTATGAAATGAAGGATGGAGTCTATGGCAGCAATCTCTACTTAGAAAATCAGCTCTTAACTACGCCAATAGCTCCTAATGTCACCAATATTTGCATACAAATTCAGACTAGCAACCTTAAAGTGGTATTTCACACCCTCAAGTTGCTCGTAAACGAAAACCAAGCCCCCTCCAGGCTCACCCACTGCAGAAATCAGGAAACCTTAGTCTCCCTCTTCCCCAAACTCCCAACTCACAAGCCAAAGCAAGAAAATAACTCAATACATGAGAGGGTCGAACTTCTCCTCTTGCTTTTTATAATTTTTCATTGAAAAACACTATTCATAAAAAGTGAACACTATTCACTTAAGTTATAACTTTTTCACTTTATGATGAATAGTAACTGAAAAATATAAAGTAACCCTTTCATTTTAAAGACACATGGTCCCTAGGCCAAAGATGATGAAATAAAAGGTGAGTATCATAAATTTAAGCACAAGTATCATGCCAAACGCAACAATTCACCCTGCCAACATACTCCAGTGATCAACACTGCGAGTCAACGACCAAGTGCCCGTCCAAGTGACCCTCTATCTAGAACCATTAGCTTACGAGGGTCGACATGATAGGCTAATCCCTTGATTCTCGGAAGACTAATTAGAAGGGGACATTACAGTCCGCCCTCCTTGAACTTGCTTGTCCCCAAACAATCTCAACTCTTGATGCTTTAGAATGTTCTCGCTCTCCCAAGTAGCATCTTTTACCGACAAGTCCTTCCATTTAATCAAGTATTCCTTGATGACTCGTCTGTGCAACTGTCTCTCTCTGACATCTAAGATGGCCTCAGGAACCAAAATCAATTTCCCCTCATCATCTAGGGGTGGTAAAGCTGTCGAAGGAACAACACGATGTCTTAACACCTTCTTGAGGCGCGACACATGAAAGACATTGTGTGCCTTGCTATTTGCTGGTAAGTCCAACTCATAAGCCACCTCGCCTACCCGTTGGATAATCCTGAAGGGTCCGTAGTACCGCAACTTGAGTTTCTCAGCACCACTCTTCTTGAGAGTAGACTGGCGATAGGGCTGCAACATCAGATACACCATATCCCCAACCTTGAATGTCATGTGCCCGAATTGGAGGTATGGTGATTTAATTAAGTTGTCCAAATTATTGATATTTTATGAGGATAGCTTAATTGATGATTTAATTAAATCAAGAGGTGTTATTAAATTAATTATTTATTAAGTTATTCCAAAAAAATAAAATATCAAAAGGGATGACTTATTATTTAATTAATTTAATAATAAAAAGTGACTTAAGTGACTTATAATAAAATAATAAAAGAATAAAGTCACTTAAGGAATAAAATAGGAATCTTCTAGAAGCCTCTAGGTGATGAGGTTGAAAAAGTATAGAAAGAGGCTTTGGCTATGCATTTGGACATCTTGAGTTGCAAACACTTTTCTACTACATTGTTGAAGTTGAATGCTTAGCTTATTAATTTCTAGTCTTTGTTTGTGAAAGACCAAACCTAGCTGGTTAAGTGCCAATTTCGGTTGTGCAACACCAACCCTAGTTGGAATTGTGGAGGAGTTACTTCAGACTTCTCACTTTGGACTTTATTGGAAAAATTTGTGGCCAAGGGCCAATTTTGGTTATTGCAAACAAAGAGTATTTTCTGCAGTTACATCAGATTTTTTTGGTAGCCATTAGAGGAGGTCGATTTCATCATTCCAGCCTTGTTTCACATCAGATTTCATCATAGTTTACATCATCAGGTTGTAGGCTACTTGGAGAACATTTCCATTGCTAGGAAAGAGATGATTTTGAAGATATATATTTGCATTTTACATTGTTGGGGCAGAACAGGGACGGCCATGAAGGAGGTGCGACTTTGGGTCTAGAAGCAAGATAAAAATCAAATAAAAATCTGACTTCATTGCTGGAGGTTTTAGATACCAGGCGCTACTTGTTTGGAGGGTTTGGTTTCACCAAAAGGAAGAATCGAATTATTTCTTGAAGGCTGTCATCCCATACCAGGTTCCATCGATTTCATGTAATAGCTTCTTATGTCACTTGCATTGCTAATTAGAGGTCTGCATTAGTTAGAGATGATCATATTTTAGTTCTATGCATAATAATCAGATTGCAAACACTTCATTAGGGGTTGCCATTAAGGTGTTATCAGATTTGCATATGTTTCTTGTATGCCAAGAGTCTTGGCTGATATATATATATTGTAAACATTGCAATAACATTTGGAGACACAAGGGTTTCATGACAATTGTATGACTAAATGTCAAATGGATGATTGCATGTCAATTGTTTGATATAATCACTCTCATATAATTGCATTGTACTCATCATAGTTGCATGCCAAGTGTTTGTAGAAATGTCTCTTGGCTGTAGGTATGCATTTTGAATCAGAATTTCATGTATTTGCATCTAAAAATACAAAAGGTGTTGCATCTTCATTTTAGATATTTGCATAGTCATCTTAGAAGATATTTACAAGCATTTATTCATCATTGCATCAAGACAAAACAAAAGCAAAGTAATCTGAAATCAATTACCAGCAAGTTCAAGGTTGCAAGCAAAGTGTTTGTCAAAATTCCAAAAGCAGAAAATCAGTGTTTTTGGATCAGCTTTGGCAAGGCACTTTACATCGAAAGAAAGTTCAACTCTCCTCTGGTCCGCATACTGCTTTTGTTGATTCTGTGCCTTCTGGATGTTCTCATGGAGAGCTCTCATAATATCCTGGTTCTCCTGTAAAAGATCCCCAGCACTGGGCACTTTGTTGTCACTCAGCAATAAATCAAGAAAGTCGGGTGCCTCATACCCATATAAGGCCATGAATGGGGACATTTGAATTGACATGTGGTGAGTGGTATTATAACAGTACTCACAACGATGAATCCACTTCACCCAACCCTTTTGCTGTTCTGCTATATAGTTTCAAAGGTATCCTTCCACCCACTTGTTCACAATCTCTATCTGACCATCAGTCTGCGGGTGGTAGCTAGTGCTTGGAGTAAGCTTGGTCCCACAAAGCCGGAATAGCTCCTGCCAGAAGTGGCTCAAGAACCGACTATCCTTGTCGCTGTCGATGCTCCGGGGTAGCCCATGCAACCTGAACACCTCACAGAAAAACAACTTTGCTACCTGTGTAGCTGCAATCGGAAAGAAGTGAGCGTACTTTGTGAGGCGATCAACAACTACATAGATACAATCTCTACCCCGGACTTTCGGCAAGCCCGTAATGAAATCCATCGACAAACATTCCCACTTCCTATCAGGAATTGGAAGTGGTTGAAGCAACCCAGCAAGATAGGTGTGCTCCTGTTTATTCTGCTGACAAACAGGACACTCTCTGACATATCGAAGGATGTCTGACTTGAGTCCTTTCTAAGTGAAACGTTCCCAAACCTGTCTGTAAGTTTTGAAATACCTTGGATGTCCAGCCATGGGTACATTATGAAAGGCCCTCAATACTGTGTTCTTCATCTCTGATCCTGGGGTCAAAAAAATCTTCCCTTTGTAAATGATAAGATCATTTACAACTGAATATCTGCCATATCGTACTGAACCCTTGATGATGCCAGAAGCCCAAGAGTCTTTGGCATACTCTGCTGTAATCAAATTTCTCTAGTTCTCTGAAATCTTGAACATGGAGCTCAAATGTGGACAGCGAGACAAGGCATCAACAACCACATTCTGGGACCCTTTGACATAGGCAATGTCAAATTCATATGATTGCAATTTGCTCACCTACTTTTGCTGATGATCATTGAGATCCTGCTGTCCTAGGAAATGCCTTAGACTATTATGATCCGTCCTGACAACAAACTTGTTGCCCACAAGATACTGCCTGAATTTGGCCAATGCATGCATAATGGCCAACATCTCCTTATCATAGATAATTCTGTCGCACCCCAAAATTAAACTTTTGTTACACTGTGACATTTTCAAAGAAATGAGTAAAAGTCTCTATTTCAACCGGCCAAAGGTCAAAATTTGGGTGCATGTCTTGCATGAGGGGTTGTTCTAAAAATTTCTACCCTCGATGATCCGGTCCGCTAAGAGTGCCTTTAACCTACAAACCCGTGATCTCAGCTTTTCATCCCTAATTCTTTAGGAAAACGCTATTTTTAGGAAATTTTCTTTGAAATAGTAACGCTTCGGTTTTTCTGGTTTCTTTCAAACGATATCGCAAAATTTTCTAAAAATATATAAAATTTCTAAAAATAGAAAGTTAGTCCCATTGTGGTCCGGAACCGATTTTGATTGGCTCAAAATGTGTCCGTGACGTCAAAATGTAATCTTAAAATGTTTAGTTTTGCCCCATCGGGTCTATCTCGCTTTTTCGTATATATCCGAGCTCCGGCGGTCATCAATGAGGTCATCCTGACCGCTGTGCATCACCTTCGCACTTTAAATCCCTGGCAACAGCGAACATGCTCGCCGAGGAACGAGGAAGAAAGTTGAAAAGTCGTGAAAATTTTCTAACACTGTTGAGTTTGGGCGCCCCTGTTGAAGAAAGGCGCCCACCTTTTTAGGGCATCAGATGAGTGAATTAGGGTTTGGACCTCCAATGAAAGTTGCTCAGTTTTCAGTCAGCTTCGCAACGGATATCCCCGTCCGAGCATCCGACGATCCAGTCTCCGGCAAATTCGAGTCAAAGTGGAAGATATAGAATGAAGATCTGAAACTCGAAGAAGAAGATTAAATTGAAAATAATTCTAAGTCTGGAGAAACTGGGCGCCCTAGGAGAAGAAAGGCGCCCAACTTTTCAGGGCTTCAAACAGATGAATTTGCAGTCAAGGTTATAACGAGATGTCTTCAGAATGCAACAGGCTTTCCAGTGAGCTATCCAGCACGACAAACGGAGCTCGCAGTCATCAGATTCAAAGGGTTGAACAGGAGGTCCGATGAGAGTTGAAAAGAAAAATCCGAAAGCAAAGGTGAAAAATGCAAAAAAATAAACTAACTCTGGTGAAGTTGGGCGCCCCAGCTTGCCAGGGGCGCCCAAGCTTTTGAGGACCTAAAATTTGCCTTTTGACAAAAGTGTTTCCAGAAGACCCCTCCTGAAATCCTCTCAGCTTCGCAACGAGTCCAAACATTCGTCAATCTGACGCTCGGAGCTCAGAATTCAACAAGATCGCCCGTGGAAGTGAAAGACATGAATAAATTGGAAATTTTTCTAAGTCTGGTAGAAATGGGCGCCCCAGTTGAGGAAGGGCGCCCAAGCTTTTGAAGCTCATAATAATGGAATTTGCAGAAGCAGCATCCAAGAAGGTCTCACCAAAATCAGTCTGGCTATCCAACGAAATATTCAACCAGTCAATCGGATCAGCGTAGCTCCCGGAATCGAGGATTCATCAGAAAATCAAAGGGAGAAGGAAGAACTTGGAAATCAGAAAAATGGCTAACACTAAAGAAGTTGGGCGCCCCTAGAAGGAAAAGCCTCTCATGAATTCAAAGGTCAAAATCAAGTTTTTAGCAGGAGGTGCCTCCAGAACATCCTTCTCAGTTTCAGTCAGACTCCGCCGTAGACCACTCAGCTCGCCTGTCGGGTAAATCTGTCAACGAGAAATCAGAGGTGAAGTAGCATGTCAAAATGGAGAAAAGTTGAAAAAGTTGAAATTTTGACTAACACTGGTGAAAATAAGCGCCCCTCTTGAAGATAGGCGCCCAAAGTTTCATGCCTTAGGAGAATTTTCAAGAGTTTTCAAATTTCAAAATTTGCAAGAGGAGAAGGATGGCGTCCAAGTTCAAAGGGCTGAGATTTAGGGTTTTGAAATAAAAGCAAAAAGAAAGCAAAACCTAAATCAAAACCTAAGTCTATTTAACTCTTCTTTTCAATGTATTTTTCATTATTTTTGCAGGTAGCATCCAGAGGAGAAAGTTGGAGCAGCAAGTTTGAAGAATTTTTGTGATTCAAGAATCCATGGTTGCTGGTTTTACATCAGATTTTTTCAGACCAGCAAGCATAAACCTTTGATTTTTCATTCTTTTTGTTCCAGAAGATCAAATTTTTCAAGCAGAAGGCCAAGGCTTTCAATTTTTCAGTCATCTGGGTCTTTTTGCCTCAATCTTCTGAAGAATTTTTCAAGAACTTCATCAAGTTGCAGCAAGTGCTTTTATTTTGCATGTCAGTGAAAACCTCAGTGCATTCAAATTTCAACCATCTAGGTCCTTTCCAATCAGTCTTCTGAAGAAAACCCAAATCGCAGCTTTTTTCAAGAAAGTTCAAAAACCTAGGGTTGGCTTCTTTTTCGATCAAACATCAGGGTTTTGCAAATCCAATCAACTGGGTCCATTTCTAATCATATTCTGAACAAAACCCAGATGCCAGCTTTTTTCGAAAAAAATTGAAGAAATTAGTGTTTGCCGCTTTTTTAGGCTAACCAAGTTTTTCAAAAAATGGACTATCCGGTTGTCTTGTGCATCGATATTCAACAAACCCATATCTCTTAAAAAATTTCTCAAAATTCGCCCGCTTGGAGCAATAAAAACGCAATTTAAAATAGAAATTGTTCAAGACTTTGTCCAAATAAGGCGAAGTTTACAACATTCTTCGAAGTTTGAAATGGAGTACACTCCTAATGTTTCTAAGTCCTAATCAGCTCTTCGCCACCATATCAAAATGAGACACTTGCATCGCGTCAAGCCGGGTGTTCGGATCTACATGCCTGAGAGAGCAAAGCAACACTTCAATCAAGAACTCCGACATTCTCGACTTCCTCGCAGAAAATACAATTCCTATATCAGTTCGAGTCTTGAGTTCGTAACGCTTGCATTGGCGCATTACAACCCGACTACTAGGGAGATCCAGTCAACAGACGGTAGATTGATTTGCAGTCTAAAGCCTGATATGGTCGAAAAGTGTTTTTCCATTCCCCCGTGGCCTGAAAGCGTAACTCTTTCAAGGGATGAATGTGAAAAGATGTGGAATATGCATAAAGATAAATTTAGTAAGAAGATTGTACTAAAGTGAATGAAAGGAAAACATAAGAGTGTTGTTCACAAGTTGCAATCTAGTTGGCGGAAGGATAGGCCATATTTCAGTGATGTCAGCAAAGTTCGATAAAGCGGCCAATGAGGTCGAAGATCTCCTGAGATCTATTGCAGATGCTGAAGATATTCTTGAAAAGCAGTGTTTTGCTGTTGATGGCATAGATGCACCGAATCGGGACACAATCTCTAACTTCCTAGCGGATGTGATCGAAGCGCTTTTAGCAGCCTTTCTTTCTCTCAGAAGTTTTATTCCCGGCTTTTCTATTCCTGGAATAATCCTTATCCATTCTTTGAGGATAGAAAGCAGATAAGATGTAATAGTTGGCGTTTCCCGCTTTTTCTGCTTTCTAGGGTTTTATCTTTCTAAATTTAGTAATAAAGCTTGCTTGCTGAGCAAGCCCTAGATTGTGAAAGCAAGGAGATTTTAGGGTTCCCTACTCCTCTGCTTCTCTATAAATAAGAGCCTTTGCTCATTTAGTTTCTTTAACGGTTATTGTCATAGCAAATTGCGAGCCTGAATTGCAGCAAATTGTTATTCAGTTTCAGTTCACTTAGTTGGAACCGTGCTAGTGAGAACAAAAACGCTGAGCCTATTGTGCCTTCTATTTGTTGCTCAAGTATTGTTCATTTGTGTTGTGATAAGCAAATTGTTGAGCCTCTTTAGCCAACAAGGAGTTAGTGAGATTGCTGTTTTCTATTGTGTTAGGAATAAGCTCTTGCAAGCCTCCTTAGCCGCAAATTCTTGTTCAAGGCATGTTAGAAGTGAGCTTTGTTTTAAGAGATTTGAGTAATGTAGAACGCTGTTTCCTTTTGCCTTGGTCTAAAATCTCAGATTTTCGCTATCGGTTCTCTACTTTATGATCTTTATTTCGTTTTGGTAGCGTGTAGGTGTTCGTTGAAAGAGATCGCTGGAAGCATTTTGTCGAGAATCTACCTTGTTAATTTAACTTCTCTTGCTCGCTATTACCTCGAGAGGTTAGAACGCCTTTAGTTTAAGTTAGTCGTAGTTGAACTTCTTTATCGAAAAATCTCAGCGCGGGCGCTTGTGTTTAAAACCTGTGCCTAGTTTTTCCATCAAAAAGATAGGGCAACTTAGTTTTTAGCCATTTCTTCAAAGACACGCTAAAGAGGGAGCTTCCTCCTAATTTGAAGAGCAGCTTATCCTGCGGCATAGTTGTCCGCTTTCAAATCCAAGACTCCGTGAGCTGGAATTTAAACGCCAACAATAATCAGAAGCCTTCTCAGACTCTTAGTTTCTGCCATTCCGGATGTTTGTCCTGCATAAGGACTGCACCAATTCCCTCACCTGATGCATCACATTGCAGCTCAAATGGTCTAGTGAAATCTGGCAAAGCAAGAACTAGACAAGTAGTCATTAGCTGTTTGAACTTCTCGAAACAATCCTGGGCCTCTGGAGTCCAAACAAATGCCCCTTTCTTCGCTAAATCCGTAAGGGGTGTTGTGTGCCGTGAATATCCACTGACGAATTTGCAGTAGAACCCACACAAGCCCAAAAATCCTCTAGGTTGAGTAAGGCTCTCAGGTATCGGCCACTCGATGATAGCCTTGACCTTGTCAGGGTCCGTATGCACTCCCTCTGCATTGATGATGTGGCCTAAGTACAACAACTCTGTCATGCTCAAATCACATTTGGATTCCCTGGCGTACAAGAATTCCCTGCCAAGGATATCTAATACGACATCTAGATGGCCGATATGCTCACCCCATGTCTTGCTGTACACCAAAATGTTGTCGAAGAAAACTAGCACGGACCTCCTCAGTTGTGACTGGAAGACCCTGTTCATAGTGGATTGAAACGTAGCAGGTGCATTGGTCAGCTCAAATGGCATGACCACAAACTCAAAGTGTCCACAATGGCAATGAAAGGCTATTTTCTCAATGTCTTATTCCCTCACACAAATCTGATGATACCCCAATCTCAAGTCTACTTTTGAAAAACAACGAGCACCATGTAGCTCATCTATCAGCTCATCAATCTGGGGAATAGGATACCTGTTTTTGATTGTCCTTTTATTCAACAATTTGTAGTCAATGCACATCCGCAAGGTACCATCCTTTTTCGTCACTAACACAACGGATGAGGCGAATGGTGACTTCCTAGGCCTAATATGTAGTGAGCAACTCCTTAATAGGTTTTTCTATTTCGTCCTTAAGCCGCTTAGGATGCCTGTAAGGTGTGACAATCACGGGCTTAGCGCCCTCCTCCAACTTGATGATGTGCTCAATACCACGGTCTGGTGGTCTACCAGGTGGAATCTCACTGAACACCTTAGCGTGCTTAATCTTCAACTCCTGTATGTCTGGATGATAAACTGGGGTTTGCTGCTCCTCTTGTGATGGCATCAACATACACTCAACTGCCCACTCGATCATGTTGTGTCGCATGAGTCTCTCCATTCTACTAAGAGATATCATTTTGAAATTGCTATCTCGGATGGCTTTCAACACATGATTCCTCCCATCCACCTTGAATCTCATCTCCATATCGTGAAGCTTGAGGGTAAGCTCTCCAATGTCATGAAGCCATTTCATCCCTAGAACCATATCAGTGTCTCCCATATTCACCATGTAGAAATCTGCCTTAAAGTCATAATTATTTAATCGCATAGGAAGATCTGCAATCATCCTATCACACTTAAGAGTGTAGCCATCCGCGACCTTGACTCTTATGCCCTCAAATTCTTCGGTTTGAATCCCATGCCTCTCAACCAGCCTAGCATCAATAAAATTATGCGTGGCACCTGTATCCAACAAAGTAATGATCTTTTTCCTAGCTAAAATCCCTCTCATTCTGAAAGAGCCCTCTCATTGTATGGTAGTGAGACGTGCTTCTTGAAGCTTAACTTCCTCCTCCGTTTCAGCATCATTTTCAACCTCATTTTCAAATGTTTTCACCTCAGATTCCTCATGCTCAGTGTGATGGTCTGATTTTTTAGATTCAGAGTCCTCATAGAATGCCCACATTACTTGGTTAGCCTTTCCCTCAGGTCTCAAATGACAATTGTGGTTTGCATCATAGGGTCCTTTACAATAGAAGCACAACTTCTTGCGCAAGTCATCGATGGTTTCTTTGTCTAATGGGGCTGCTGATTTCCCTTTAGAATCTGATTTCTCATTCTTCTTAGAGAATGATTTTCCATCCTTGTATGAAGATGATGCTTTAGATGAGAACTTACTTTGCGGAGCTGCAAGTACCATGCTCCTGGCTTTTTTCATAGCCTCTTATAGGGTCGGGGGATCAAAAGCTTTGATCCAACCTCTCAATGTTTCCGATAGCCCTTCAATGGACAATACAACTAATCTTCTTTCTAATACACTAGAAACCATAACAGATAACCGCTGAAAATCACCTATATATCCCTCCAAACTCCCAACTTGCTTGAGTTGAGCTAGGTCTCTGAAATACGTTTCAATGTCTTTCTTGTCGAAACGTTTGACAAACCGATCTGCAAACTCCTGGTAAGAGGTGATGTGATTATGCTGCAACGTGACCATCCCATGATACCACCAATCATGAGCCACTCCTTCCAAGTGTAAGGTAGCATATTTAATTGCATCTGTTTCTGCCATAAGTCGAAGGCTCAAGAAAGTGTTCAACTTATGAACCAAGACTGAGCTATAACCGTCCCACTGCCATCAAATGTAGGTAACGTGAGTTTATCAGTGGCATGCATAAGGTCACTATGTTGATCTCTGTTCTGTCCTCTTGGTCTCTGGTTCAGTCTTTCTTTGTAATGCTCTCTTCTTTGACTAAGAAACCTGTTAAAGCTTATGCATTCTTTCACTTGAGGTGTCAACAACTCCCACTCATCATTTGTTGCCATCATATCATCAACAAACATTGGTTCACCAACTTCTTTGATGTTCACCTCTTCCCCTTCATTTCTCAGAAAGGTAGGTTGTGTTGGCCTATTTGCAGTATGTGAAGGTGCTCTTTGAGCCCTGGGAGTCCCAACCACACTCCTATTGTCCTTTGGTTCACAATTTTGTCTTCCAAGAGGGTTCATCTGCTATAACATTGTTGTAAGTGCCTGCAAAGCATCTACAACCTGTTGCTGTCTTGTTGCCATGTTTTTCATAAGCTCTCTCGCTTCTCTTTCTTCATTGTTCTCCTCATTTCTTCTTTCGTTTCTTGGTAGACCACCTTCTTCCCTATCACCCATTTCTGCTATTGGTATACCTTCAAATGGGTTATCCTCTTGCCAATTGTCTACTTGCTCTACCCTTCTGCGAGTGTAATATCTATATTGACCTCTCATGTGAAACTTTGACCCTCCAGGATGGAAGGATCAAGGCTTTGATACCACTATAGTGTTCCGCCACTCTGATGATTTGTTTTCACTGAGTTCGTAGGTCTGATTTTTTTGTTTGGTTTTGTATTCTGTCTTTTGTGTTTTGGGTTTGCTTGCTAATAATGCTAAATAAGTACTAAAGAGCATGTACATGAAGTAGAAACTTCTAATAAACTAATCTACTGAGATACATCGAGTAAAATGATTATTTTGGAAGCCAAATATGATTTCTTCATTACATAATAAGATGCATACAACATATAGCTTACATCAGATTTAAAGCTAAATATATCATGTACTAAACTTTAACTTACAGCCATATAACTCTGAGAGTAGTAACTTGTTACAATACCAAACCCCAATAAAATGCTCACACCAGCTGAAATAGAAACTTCCCCCACCAAAATCCAAAATGGGAAGCTTCCTAGGGCTGGGGTGCCCCCCTTTAGGTAAGATGGCAGCCTCTTAGAAGAGGCGTTCCTTTTACTTTTGATGATGAAACCCTCATGAATGGGATGGCTGGCTGTAGCTGCACAAATCAGTCCAAAAACTCTCCAAAATGAGAACATCTCCTATGAAATGAAGGATGGAGTCTATGGCAGCAATCTCTACTTAGAAAATCAGCTCTTAACTTCACCAACAACTCCTAAAGTCACCAAAATTTGCATACAAATTCAGACCAGCAACCTTAAAGTGGTATTTCACACCCTCAAGCTGCTCATAAACGAAAACCAAGCCCCCTCCAGGCTCACCCACTGCAGAAATCAGGAAACCTTAGTCTCCCTCTTCCCCAAACTCCCAACTCACAAGCCAAAGCAAGAAAATAACTCAATGTATGAGAGGGCGAACTTCTCTTCTTGCTTTCTATAATTTTTCATTGAAAAACACTATTCATAAAAAAGTGAGCAATTCATTCACTTGGGTTATAACTTTTTTCGTTCTTTATGGATGAATAGTGTCATGTCCCCTTCCGCTGACATCTCAGCTGTAGAGCATATGATTACTCGCCATGTACCCTCAGAAATGATAGGGTGGATAGAGGGTCTTGATGGAGCTTGGTTTGGCTTCAGTTGTCAGAATTTGACCAGTTGGCTTTTCGTTCGGGCTCATTCGGACACCATTTGCCTGAGTTGCTATTTTTAGCAGTCTTTGGCACTCAGCAAGGCACCCCTGCTATTTTTAGCAGTATGGATTGAGCATGTGCAGAATCATTCACTTAGTCACCAGCTTCAGACAGTTCGTGAATCGGACACTTTTCGAGGGAGATATTAATATTTAATTGATTAATTAAATATTAATTATTTTTGGAGCTTATATTATAAAGTTATAATATTTTAATATTATAACTTAAGTGATAGCTGAAGGGGGTCGCCCATCATGGAAGGGGCCAATTTTAATTATATTTTTATAATTAAAAATGTGATTTGAAGACTATTGAAAGAATTAAAAGAGAAGTTCGATTTTATTTTAATGATTGCCTTTTTGGAGAAATCGCACTTTTCAAAGAATATAAAGTTTTTGCTTGGGAAATCGAGCCATTATGTTATTGAATATTGAAATTTGAGCAAGTCTTCTTCTGGAGAACGAAGCCTAGGGTTTCTGTTGTCTACAGACATTGGAGAACGAGCCATCTTCAGTGTTGCGATTTAGAGGCTGTGAGATATCAGCTGATCTATTGCATTTCAGAGAGATTTCTTCATCCAGGAGAGATCACAGAACTTCACAGTTGATTTACCTTCAGAGTTTTTGGTTAGTAATTTATCCAGAGGAGTTTCATCAGTCAAGGCACCTATTTTTAGAGATTTGGAGGTTCCACAGGAGGTCCGTACTTCTATTGTTGTTGCTGCTGCCAGCCGTACCTTTATACAGCAGGGCCGTACCATCATCAAAAGCCGTACTTCTTCAAAGAGAAACGCCTTCTCTTTTTTGCTCTGTAACTTCATTATATAGGGCGCAGGCATTTCAGGGTTCATTGCCATCATCTGTCAGGGGGAGAAAGCAACTATATTGAGAGCCGTGCCTTTTTCTTCATCACTCTGGTGACTGCAATCAGCAAAACCAGGTTTTTAAATATTGTTGTTTTCCTTAGATGCATGTTATCAGATCTCCATTGTAATGTATTCAAAGGATCAATAAATGATTAGCCAGCATTAGATCTCGTAGAGATTTACTGGTCATTGATGATATAGTAAGATTTAATTTGAATTTATTTAATTTGCAAAAATCGCGATTCTTCCCTATCATTCATGCAAAACCACAAAAATCAAATATTATCAAAACAATAATAAAACAGCTTTGATTCGTGAGAATCGTGGAAACAAGGGTTTCTAAGCAAATAGTAACTGAAAAATATAAAGTGACCCCTTCATTTTAAAGACACATGGTCCCTAGGCCAAAGGTGATGAAATAAAAGGTGAGTATCATAAATTTAAGCACAAGTATCATGCCAAACGCAACAATTCACGCTGCCACCATACTCCGGTGATCAATACTGCAAGTTAACGACCAAGTGCCTGTCCAAGTGACCCTCTATCCAAAACCATTGGCCTACGAGGGTCGACGTGATAGGCTAATCCCTTGATTCTCGGAAGACTAATTAGAAGGGGACATTACGTGCCAGGGTCCGCGATCCCATATCTCCTCCTCAAACACCGTCAATAAACCCTAACGGCCATCAGTGGTGGTACGAGGAAATGGCAATGCAACATTTGTGGTGATGATTGGTTTGGGAGCATCACCAGAGTTAATGCACACTTCCTCTTTTGGCCAGGAAAGGGTGTGGGAGCATGCGATTTTTTGAAGCAGCCTAAAAATTTGAAATACAGAATTGAGTTCAACAAGCTTTGGGGTGTTCCAGATGACGTGGCAATTCCAATGCCTACTACCTTGTCTGGTAGGCAACATATTCAGACTATTCAGCAGATTCAGGAGCAGCAAATGCAGACGCAGCCACGTACTTCTACTCCTACCTTGCATCAGAGAGCAGGAACATTGTCAGGGTCAGCCTCAGGACCGTCATCCACTTATAGCACTATGGCTGCATCACAATAGGGCAAGGGGAAACGCAAGATGCAAAGTCAGCCTAACCCCATAGCTGATTTATTTAATGTGCACCTGAGGGATCAGATAGATGATTCCATTGGCAGGTTCTTTTTTGCCAATGGAATCCCATTCCATGTAGCTCGATCTCCTTATTATAGGGAGATGATGTCGATGGTGGCGAAGGGAGGACCATCATATGTGCCACCAGGTGAGCACACATTGAGGACCACCATCTTGGATAACAACAATGCCAAGATCAATTCATTGATGGAGACGATGTGGGCATGTTGCGAGGATTTTGGATGCAGCATAGTTATGGATGGGTGGACGAACATTAGGCATCGTCCATTCATCAATGTCATAGTTACATGCTTAGAGGGCCCATCCTTTCTTAGGGAGGTTGATTGTTCAGGGCATCGAAAAGATGCTGATTTTCAGTTTGAGATCCTTAGGGCAGCTATTGAGGAGATTGGGCCACAAAATGTGGTCCAAATAGTGACAGATGTAGCACATGTGTGCAGAGCTGCAAGGACGCTTATTGAGGCAACATACAAACACATTTGGTGGACTCCATGTTGTGTGAATTCCATGAACAATGCACTCAAGGACATGGGGAAGATTGAGTGGATTAGAGGAGTGGTTAACAGTGCTAGAGATGTGCAGATGTACATCTGCAACCACCACACTTCACATGCCATCTTCAGGAGCTTCGCAAAGGAGTTCTTGAAACTAGTTGAGACCAGATATGCATCCTATTTCATTCTTTTGGAGAGAATGCTTGAGTTGCAAGAGCCACTACAACTCATGGTTGTGACACAAGAATGAAATTGGTGGGATGGGACCAAGACAAAGCAGGGGAAGAGAGTGAAGGAGATAGTGAAGAGTGATACATTTTGTAATGATGCAAAATATATTGTCGCCATCATTACACTAGTTGTCTAGGTCATCAGATATGGGGATGGGGATGCACCTAACCTTGGAGAGGTGTATGAGTGCATTGATTCTATGCTTGGTTAGATGAGGGTAGTTGTGCGCGAGAAGGACCCCACTTTAGCATTCTACAATGTTTACATTCAGCCTATTATTCAACACAGATGGGACAGCCTAAACACTCCCTTGCACATGGCTGCTTATGCATTGAATCCGAAGTGGTACATGGCTAGGCCTGGTAGAGTTACACCGATTCAGGATGATGAGGTGAAGGAAGGGTTCTTCAGGTGCATTGATAGGATGTATGATGCTGAAGTTGCTGGCAACATTCACACTGAGTGGACGAAATTTGCTACTCTTAGGGGTTCTAAGGTTGCGGCAAAGGAGGACATAAGAACTATGGCACATGAGGATCCAATTTTGTGGTGGACTTGTCATGGACCAACATCACTAACTACCACACTAGCCATTCGTTTGCTGTCCTAGGTTTCTAGTTCTTCAGCTTCAGAGAGGAACTGGTCTACTTATAGCTTCATCCACTCTCTTAAGAGGAACAAACTTACCTCTAGAAGAGTAGATAAGCTAGTAGTTGTATATAGTGCCTTGAGTATCACTGACCACAGGACACCTGTGTACAAGGAGAGCCTAGCAACACGATGGGATGTAGAGCCAGAGGAGCCATCACAGGTTGATGAGGATGAGGATGCTTCGGATATAGGGCTGGTTGGTGTTCCTTTGGCGGATCTTGACCTTGGGGAGTCCAGTGGTTCCAGTGATGAGGAGTTTGCCGACCTCCCAAGGGATGATTAGAGGCCTCTTCCTCCTTCACTACATTTTGTCATTTTGACATTTTGATTTTGTACTTGTTTTGATATAATGCTACTCATTGTAATCATCTTTATGATAAGATATTTTTGATATCATATAATAGAAATCTTCCATTTTCCAATTCGACAATTGTTACATTGTAGTATTGAGTATTACTATTCTAATTTCTAATTAGTAATTCGATATTGAAAACTTCAATGTTCAAGTATTTACTATTTAGTATTTCAATTTTGCTATTTTACTTCTTAATAGTCTTATACATCTTTTCATAACTAGCATTTTAAATAACATATGTATGGTATATAGTATATACACCCCCCCTGCCGCCCCCCCGCCACTGTCCCCCCGCCGTCCCGAAATTGAGACCCCTTTGTCCCCCCGTCCCCAACGCCAGTGTAATATAGTCCATTACATTAATTATTCTCTTGGGAACTAATTCTTGAACTACTAACTACCAACTAACACAACCAAACACTTATTAATTATCAACTAACTAAGTCTAATCTTTTACTTCTTTATTCCTGGCCGACTAATTACATTTTGGCCAACTACAGGTTGTGCCTAAGGTTTGGAAAAGTACATTTTTGGGAAAAAGCCAACAGTGAATGAAATCGTATTTGGGAGACACAAAATTTAATGGTGGAATAAAGAAGAATGTATGCTTCCTTTCTCAATGGTATATTCTCAAACATACTAAATGATTTAATGCATGCTACGAATCTCACCCACAATATGCCAAGAATTTATATAAGCCCGTAATATGTGCTTACGAGAACACACAAACAAGGATGATCGATGTAATGATAAAGATAATTAAAGGGGTAGGAAATAAAGAGAGAGATTATAGGAGTCAAGGAAATAGCGACCATGAAGGTCGAGTCATTAAGCAAAGCTTGATGTTAAGAAGTCAACAATTAGGAGAAATGTAATAAGCCACGATTAAAGGATTATCAAGTCGATAATGACCAATATTGAAGACATTTAAGCACATTGTTTAGTAATAGCAATTAACTAAGTGCCATGCCTTTTGGGATAGATGTCTCTATTCCAAGAAACACAATTGTTTGGTGCAAAACATTAAAGTATAAGTATTAAGGAGAAATGATGAGGAGCATCATGACCGACAGCAGGAGAAGGAAGTATGGATTTACAAGGAAATATAATAATAATAGCATTGGGGGGAATGGGATATAGCTTTGGTTATGGTGTGTGATTCAGAAGACTGTTATCAAGAACATTATTGGTTATGTAATATTCACGAGAACCCAAGACTTTGATTACTCATATATATTGCTGAGAATATAATAAATATTGGTGACACTTGGGAACTCAATATCAGAAATATTGGTTTACTTCCACATCTCTTTATCTTGGCATAGCATTGAGCGTTATTACATAGACCCATGGCTCGTTGGAGTCATTGATGCACTCATCTTGCGGATGGTCGCCATCTGCAACTATTGGCATGAAAAATTGCATCTTGTTGGATTCATGCCAATCCATAATGATGATATTGATGTCAGGTTTCATTCTTCAATAGAAGCAAACTAATGGGACATTACACAAAGGCACACTAAAGGGGTAGAAAATTATTGCCTTGGTGGATAGTGGGGCTTCCCACAATTTTATCAGCAAAGGTTTAGTATCAAAGCGAAGTTTGGAGGCTCAAAACTTCAGTGGGTTCAAGGTAGCACTTGCAAATGGAGCCACGGATCAATGCTCAAAGATCATCCCTCAACTAGAGATCACCTTGGATGGAGATACCATAAGAGGGGATTTCTATGTTGTGAACCTACAAAATGATGTGATTTTAGGGATGCCTTGGATAAATTCCCTAGGGCGCTTTACCATGGATAACCCAAACTTAGAAATCTGCTTCAAGCACCATGGGCAAGAAGTTACACTTAAAGGATTGCCAAATGGGTCTCCCAAGATGGTATCATGTAAAAGGATGGAAAGGATTGTAAGGCACGACCAAGGGGAATGGATAGCACAATGCATGGTGCTAGATAAATCACCTTCTCATGAGCAAGCAATTCACATAGATATCCAACCTATTCTAAGAACTAAAGAGATCACAAGAAGATTTTTGGAGACATGCCCACGGGTCTACCTCCAAAAAGGGGATTTGAGCACTCAATAGAACTGGAAGGAGCAAAACTGGTGATCACCACCCCCTATAGGCATCCCCAAAGATTCAAAGAGGAGATTGAGAAGATCATTCAAGAGTTGCTAGAGATGGGACACATTCAACCAAGTAATAGTCCGTTTGCATCATCCGTAGTGCTAGTCAAAAAGAAAAATGGCACTATGCGAATGTGTATTGATTACAGGGCTTTAAACCAGAAAACTATTAAGAATCAGTATCCAATCCCAAGGATAGATGGGTTATTGGATGAACTCCACAGAGCAAGATACCTCTCCAAAATTGATTTATGGTCAAGATACCATCAAATCCAAATGAAAAAAGAAGATGTACCGAAAACAACTTTCCGGTGACATTATGGGAATTTTGAATTCCTAGTCTTACCCTTTGGCCTCACCAACGCCCCAACTACCTTCCAATCATGCATGAACCACATTTTTCGCCAGCAACTAAGGAAATTCTTACTTATTTTCTTTGATGATATCTTGATCTATAGCAAAACATGGGAAGAACATCTCTAGCATATTGAAGAAGTCTAAAACATTCTAGAATTGGAATCGTTTTATGCAAAGATGTCAAAATGTGAATTTGGACTGGAAGAAATACTCTACTTGGGACATAAAATCAATGCAAAAGGAGTGAGTGTGGATGAGGAGAAGATTAAGGCCATCAAAGAGTGGCCCAAACCAAAGACCTTGACTCAACATAGAGCCTTTGTGGGATTATGCAGCTATTATATGTAATGACCCTGCTCAAATCTGATTGCAAACTTTTGATTGAAGGCTCAAAGAATTTCGTCAAACACTTTGCATACAAGGGTCATATGACTGATATAACATTTCAGTTTGCTTTAATGGCTCTTCCTTCACTTAACATCAATGAGAATGCTTGCAAGAAGACTCTAGATTGTCTAAACAATGACCTAACATGAATGTGCAACTTATTTTGACAATATTCAATGCATATATGTGACTGAAACTACTTGCAATATGCAGCTACAGCAACTAGTAATTATGACAAACACTTTGGATGCAACCTAAGATGACATTTATGCACTTACAGCCAAGTGGTATTTTAACAAACACTTGGTATGCAAAATTATAACATTATTTATGCCAAAAAAGAGAACCTACAGCCAATTGACATTTTGACAAACAATTGGCATGCAAACTAATAAGCTGATCATGAATGACAATAACATATTCAATTACAATAGTATTGGACCAACAACTTATATCTCCTTCTTTGCAATAAAATGTCTACTACAATGATGCTATAAATTGGCCAAGACTCTTGGCTTACAATTGTTTGACAATAGTGCCAAATCTGATTTTCTGAGTATTCACTTACAGCAGCAACTAAAATGCCTATGATGACAATGCAAACTACTTAGTAAATGCAAGAAGAACCTGGTAATGATGGTGCCCAATGTTGTTGATGAAGAAACAATAAAAATCCAATGTGATAGGCACCTTCCAAGTTCAAATCGAAATACTCAAGCTGCTGCCCCTGTTCTTGCCTGGCAAAAGTTTAGATAATTAATTGCAGCACCAAACGCCCTCCAATTTGCCCTTAAAACGATTGTCTCGACGATAGGAATTGAATACAACAAAATACCCAGAATGATTGGCCTCCTCAATCGAAAGATATGAGCAAAAACATGAGACTCACATAGGCTGATCAACCTCCATGACAGCAGATTATGAAGGTCTGAAAATGCAACTGAAACTTTACAAAATATCACTCCTTAAGATGATGAAATGATAAATCACAATCAGCAATTATTCTCCAAGTTGAATCTCCACAAATTTGCTCAATGAAATAATCAATCTCAGCAATACATCAGCTGCTGAAGTAACTTTTCCATCAAATGCAACAATACATCAGCTGTTGCAAGTCACATACTTTATTCAAAATAAGTACAATAATACATCAGCTATTGTACTCAAATAATTTCCACAATGAAGCACGAATAGAAAGTCTGAAGTAACTTTCTCCCAGCTGCAATAATTCAAGTGATATTTCACACCCTCAAAATTGCTATCAATAGGAAGTTTTCGTTTCCTATGACAATGAAGTAATCTGCAGAAACCCTAGGCTCCACAAGATGAAACAACAACAACAACATCAAATCTGCCTGCCAAGAATGAAGCCCAAGATGTCTATTTATTATTTTTCCCCAATTTCTCCAAAAGCTTCTAGAATATTATTTTATTTTATTTAAGTGACTTTATATAATATATTTTAAAATCAAGTCACTTTATTAAATTAATTAAATATAAGGTCACCTTATAATTTTTATTTATTTGATAACCTTATAATTAATTAACTTAATACCACTTTTAATTTAATTAAAATAACTAATTAGTCATCCTCATAAAATAATCATTATTTTGGACAACTTAATTAATTAAATTAATTAAATCAAACTACCTCTAGAACGGGGACATTACATTATAGGTATTTTGTAAAGGACTTTTCCAAGATAGCTACTCCCTTCATAGACTTGACAAAAAAGGTGGCCTTTGTGTG
>VDFB02012479.1:0-23383 GCA_007258455.2 Sequoia sempervirens
TTATGATGTTTATCATTCTATATGTTTAGATTTGCATACTAAGAATGTTTTGCAGGATTGTGGCATACATGCCCCACCAACATATTCAAGAGAGTTCTTATCAAGAAATTTATGTGAAAGAGAGGATGGAAAAATATTCTACATGAAACTATGCTTGGATGCTTCATGTGAACGTTGTGGTGGCTTACAACGTAGGCCAATATGTCAACATATGGAAAGCACACATGCGGTTGGAAAACAACTAGTAGAGTTTAGAAAGTATAAAATAGTGGCATACAATACAAAAGATGGTAATCAAGAAAGAAGTGTTGATTTAGTTATTCAAAAGATGCCAATGTATCAATTTATGTCTACATTTTGTGACAATATAGTGTATGAGTATGCAAGGCATACTTATAGAGCTCGATGGTTGGACTTGCAATTCAAGTTATGCAAGGACACCTTTCCAGTTGGTAGCATAGTTTTAGTGGTCAAATTTGTAGAGAACTACACTCTACAACCACAATGTGTTTTGCAGTAACAATATCACAACTCCACACAGGTTTTTATATTTGTGCACATAGTATTCATTCATGCAACTAATAGTACAAAGGACCAAAGAAAGGTATTGAGGGGGTACCACTTTTACATTAGTGATGATCACACACATTCTCTAGAGTTCGTGCAAGGTTTCTTCCATTTGTTCTACAATGATTTGGCTTAGAGGGGAATAGCATACAATCAACATATAATATGGTTGAATAACTGTGCAACACAGTTCAAGAACTTGCAGATGTTCTATTGGTTGAGTAGGATGCATGCCATTACAGGTGTTCAACCTATGTGGAAATTTTGTGAGGCTGGGCATGGAAAGGGGGAGCATGATAGTGCAGGAGCATGTGTCAAAAGAGCATTAGCACAAGAAGAGTTAAAGTATAAAGACAATGTAAAGTTGACAGATGCAAAATCAATCGTCGAGTGGTGTAATGCTTTGATGGGTCTAGGTAATGAAGGTAAGTATTTGGATCGAGTGAGATACACTCTTTCCTTAGCTCAAATGCAGGTTCATGGAGTATCCATATGTAGAAGATGGCATGCTTTTTTTCTTCACATACAATGCAATCCTAGGATGAGTTCAAGTCAAATGAGTGGGTTAACAAATGGTGGTTAAGTTATCCTAGCCCACTTCACACGTATCACCCTCTGACGACATTGGAACTGACATAGATGGAATCATCAATTGAATTTGACCACATATTAGATCAAGTTAAAATAGGTAATATATCTACTTGCATAGTTTTTAAAATTCGTATTGTTATCTTACTTTGTAGTGTATTTGTAATGTTGACTAATTTCATTTGATTTGCTGCACATATCAATGTAGGGCATGTTTATGCAATTATTGTAGATGAAGACAACAAAGAGGGAATAGATTATTACTTATGTCGTTGTGTTGAGGCCAAAAATAAATTGGAGGCCCTGGTTATAGATGGAGAAAACATCAAATACCCTATAGGCTTAGTGGTCGTTATTGGAATGTGGCTTAGAAGGTACCCACGTAAGAGTGTTAATGTTTGGCTATTTTAGGACTTTGAAATGCATCAAAATATTCTTCATTACTTGAACCTTGTCGTGGCATCCAATGTTCATTTGATCAAATATGGGGGCAGACCTTTGAACAAGACCTTGTGGAAGGTGTGTGAGTCTGACCATGAGGCAATAATTGACACAATAAAGAGTAGAGTAGACCTGGATGGTTCGTTGGATTAATTTGTAATTATGCACATTGCTTCTTATTAATTTGTAAGTATGCACATTAATTTATATTACAATTTAGAGTATGCACATCAAGATTAGTTGATAGTTAGACCTTTCATTTCTATGATGCCAATTCTATCATCTAATGTTTATATCATGTATGTAGGTGATTGATGAATTTATCAGACTTGCAAATGTTGCACACTTTATGTTTAGAACTATGGAAAAGGATACAAAGTTCAATGGTATTTTATATTTTCTTAAAAATATGCAAAAAAAATTGATGTAGGATATTCTCAATAGATTAGTTAACTAAGTGAAAGATTAAATTGTGTTGTTTTTATAACAGGTTGCAAGTTTCCAAAAGGTTGGAAAGTAATAGTTTGGTTATGTTCTATTCATGTTGATCCTCATTACTTCGAGGACCCTCTAAAGTTTAATCCTGATAGATGGGAGGTATGCTTGATATTCATGTATACACCTAAAATCGGTCAAGACAATTAATTAATTAAATACAAGTTATTTAATTAAAGAACCCCTTTAATTCGTCTACTTATAAATAAATTCTAAATTTATTTATATAGTTCACACTTTTCTAATTCTACCATCTTAAATCACATTCCTCTAAATTTAATTAAATAAACAAATGTCAATAGTTTGTTTTATTTAGTTAATAATCTTCTCACTAAATTTAAATTCCCAATATGAATTTAGGCACATGTCTACAAATTTCCTCTTGCCACATCATCAAGTGTCTCATGAATTTAAATATATCTAATATTTAAATTGCAGTTATCCTCAACCAATTCCAAAACAAACTTTGGACACTTGGCTCTTTCACAAATTTTATTCCCTCATACACTTGGCATGGTGTTCACAATCAAGGGATTCACAGTCAAGGGAACATCCTCCATGATTCTCTCTAACTTCTTTCATCTCCACCGTTATCTCTCATGTTGAAATCTTGACTATTGGTTGCTGCCACATCATTTTATGCTTTGGAAATGCTATAAATACAAGCCCATTCTACAACATTTGCAATTCCATCTTTGAGTAAACTTACTATGCAAAAATAACATTGAAGCATTTTGAGAATTTAGAGTTTGAGCATAGAACATTTAGGTATTTAGCTTTAGAGTATTGTAGAATCATTTTAGTTTGGTATCATGGTTTAGTTTAGTATTTTCATTTCTATCATCATCTTATTTTTTATGCAACATTCACATCATAATCTTTAGTATCATATCCATTGTCATATTACCATTTTCATTTATAGTAGCATCATAATCTTAGCATCATATCATTTGTAGATCAATCATGTAGCATTTTAGACAACATCTCATTTCTTAGGTTGTCATCCAAATAGTTATAGTGCAATATACAAATATGAGAGCACTAATGATTTAGAGGATCCTTGAGAATAGAGAACAATGGAATGATTTTAGAGAATTTGTTTTGTTTGCAATTAGATTAGTTTTATGATTCAAATCTCTAATGTAATACATTTCATTTCTTGTGTGATTTTGTTATTACTATACACATTTTACGTCACACATAAATTAGCACCCACCGTGGGGCCCAACCCCATTTTTAACAATTTATGGAAAGGTATTTGTGAACAGGTTGGACATGAACTTCTTTTAGCACGACTGTGAGTTTTTGCAGTGCATACGAAACATATTTTAGCACATCCGGTTCCTATTACAACACATCCATATCATATTCTGGTGCATCCAACTCATGTTTTAGTGCATTCAATATTTCTTTTAGCACATTCAGTATCTGTTATAGTGCATTCAATTGTTCTTTTAGTGCATACAAATGATAGTTTAGCGCATCTGATGACTGTTTTAGCACATCTGGTTAATTTTTAAGAATTTCAAAATTCTGAGAACTAATGAATGTTTTATGTGTTGCAGGTGCATAATACGCTGGTCAAAGACAAATATATCAAACTATTGATGATGTATGCAGGGCTTGGAGATTTTATTGTCTTCTTTTAATTAAATTAGGAACCTATTTTAATTAGAAGGTTAAAGAACCCCTTGTCTTTTGTGCTTGAAGTGATAGGCCTATGCTCTCCCCTTAATTGGGTGACCAGAATGCTAGACTCACTATTTTATGCTTTGTTAATGCCTTTAGAAGGCATATTATAGTGGGAAAAAGTACTCACCTGACGAGAACAACCTAAGTGGGAACAACTAAAGCCAAGTTTTTCAACCCACTATAATCAAAAGTGAATTCGAGGAAAGTTTGGAATTCAACGATAGTGTGCAAGATAACCATCTCCAAAGGATTTTTTCTAAAGGTTGGGAGGTCTCTTGAGGGATTTTATCTATTTTTGTATCGAACAAAAAAACCTTATTATGAACCTTAGTGTAGAAGCCAACTGAGTTAGTCTTTGAATACTTCTAATATCACAGTGCAAGGGGAGGGAAGAACTTGCCCCCAAGATACTCACCATATAACCATTAGGGATTACTAGGAAAAGGTGGAGGATTCGACCTTGGTTAAGACTCGGGAAAGGAAAAAACACGGGCGCCCTCTAGGGGGTGACACGACTGTGTGAATTGACATGGTTCTAAGATGTGGGCTTTGGTATTTTAAGTGACACTAGAGAATAGAAAAGTGATTGAATTGTCTTCTCTTGTGTTATACCTATAGAAATCAAAGGAATCAAACTAGATTCTTGAATACACACTCAATGTTTAGTTCCTAGGTGGAAACAATTGTTTGACAACTTGTTGTGTTTGAAGTCACAATTCAAGAATTCATCCATTTAAAATACTTAATTCCCATAATTCACGAACTGGAAACCAAACAAAAATTATTGGTCAAAAAAGCATAACTCATAAACATTCAGATTCATAGATTAGGAAGTATATTAACCAGACATCCTTGCAAAAACATTGAACATTTCTAGATTAGCGCATCCATTCCCTAATATAGCGCATCCACTGCATATTCTAGCACATCTGCAAAATTGTCTAGCGCATCCACCTATAGATCACCTAGTTGAAATCACTTACTTAGGGGAAGTCTAACGCATCCCTAACTTTTTTGGTGCATTTAGTTTGTATTCTAGTGCATCTAAGTCATCCTTTAGCACATTGAGTCCAAATTTTAGTGCATTAAGTGTATTTTCTATTGCATTGGGTCTGTCTTTTAGCGCATTGAGTTAATTTACTAGTGCATCTAGGTAACAGTCTAGTGCATCCAGGTAGTTTTCTAGTGCATTTGTATAGTATTTTAGTGCATCCATATCTTTTTTTAGTGCATCCAGTAAATTCAAAACTAGAGAGTTAAATTCATCCCTTGTTCGACAGTTTGAACCAAAATTAAGGATCTTTTCTAGAACAAAATAATTCCTCAGTCAGACTAGAGTCTTTAACTTGTTGAAACTAACATTTACAAGTGGAATTTTTCAAACTAAACCAAGATCTAAACACCTTAAAGTGCCTAAATCATCAAACTTATCATACCCTGATTGTCAATCCAAGTTTCATCATCAGGATTTGTCATCCTTTTATCACGAAACAAAGTTGTATAATCAGATTTAACTGTCTCATCAATAGAATTTGTCATTATATTTGACTTAGTTTTCATCCTTGGCACTCCAAACAAAGATCAAAAGTTTAGTTAAATTATAACACTTGTATTCCCATTCAAACAAGATTACAAAAGTAGAAAATCAAGGAAAAAGAACTTGAAACTCAAAAAACCATGGCTAAACCTAAAGAAAATCCATTTCATAATATCCATAACACTAAAGGTGAGGAAATAAGTAAGGAAGATATCCAACATGCTCAACAAAATCCAAATTTCCACAAGTTCCTAGAAAATATTTTTGAAAGAGATGGGGAAAAATATTTCCTAATGCTAGCCAATCAAGGTATCAAACTTCCATCTGACTTTGACATTAATAAATTGAAAGAACCCCCTAAAAAGACCAAAAATGGTCCATCAAATATCGATCTAGTGGTTTCCTTAACTCATAAAATGGAAAATCTCCAACAAAAGATTCAAGACATGCAAAGGGGAACCTCAAAAAGATACTTGATACAAGACATTTTCCCATATCCTTTTGATGAAAGTGTTAACATGATTCCTTTTCCCAAACATTGTGAATTTCCAAAGTATGATAAATAAAATGGTGAAATAGATCCAATAGATCATGTGAGGGAATTTAGAACCATGAGCCTTGAGTTTTCACATGAGGACACTTACTTGATGAGATTATTTCCATGAAGTCTAGGTAGACAATGCATGGAATGCTTCTCCAAACTTGCACCACCAATCAAAACCTTTGAAGAGTTGGCTAACAAATTCATCACCCAATACTCTTACAACATCCAACACAAGATAATAATGAAATACATTTGCAACATGAAACAAAAAAAGGGTGAATCATTCCTCATATTTTTACAAAGATGGAGAAGATTGTTTGCAAGATATGCTCGTCCCATACCTAAAAAGGAAAAGATGGAAATATTCATTGACAACCTAAATTATGAGATGAGCTATAGAATTGAATTGTAATTTACACCCACCTTTGAGAAAATGATTGTGAATGGAATCAAAGTCTAAGAAGCCTTGGCCAAGAGAGGAGTCATAAAAATCTACAATGAAGGAAACAACTCAACAAACTCCTCCAACAATTATAACAATAGTGATAAACCAAAGTTTTGGCAATGAAAAAAAATGCTAGTAACAATGATGGTGTAGTTGAAACATAAAATGCAAAACAAGTATTTAACTTGACAAAAACTGCCACCAAAACCAATCAAAATAACAAAAAAACTAGCAATCAAAACAACAACCAAAATGTCAATCAAAACAACAATCAAGGTAATGCTGAATCTAAAACACCACCATATTGAACATTCTCAAATCGAAGAAGATTCAAACCTTTGGGATAGTCATTAGAATCAACATTAAAGGAGCTTCTTGCAACCAAGGTTATAACATTACCAAAGACAAGAAATTGGGAACCACAAGTTAAACCTTTGTGGTGGAATGATGCACATTATTGTGACTTTCATAGAAACAAAGGGCACAAAAACAATGACTACATGCAACATAAACATTTGATATAGGACTTGACTGATAACAAGACAATATTTGTAGAAGGACCCCAAATGAGCAATGATCATGGAGCATTCAAGAATCCTTTACCAAATTATGAAAAAGGGGAATCCTCTTCATCAAACAACAAAGGAAAAACTATGAACTATGTTTATGATTCTACCATTCATTATGTTGAGGTAGTTGAGAACCAAAACAAGGACATCGAAATCAAGGGCCAAAGAAACATTGTTACAGTTAAAACTCATCCTCATGACATTAACACCAAAACACACCAAATTAATGACATTGTACCAATAAATTTGATTACAAACTTTGTTGCAAGTGACAATCAAATTAATGTCATTAAAATCAAAGAAAAACAAGACAACCAACTAGTCAACACAATCAAAAGAGGTCAAGCTAAAGTAACATTGAAAGGAGTTGTCTCCTCTACATCCAAAGCAACAGTTGTTCCTACAACTTAATATAACATAGTTGACCAATTGTAGAAAATACCAGCTCAAATATCCATATTGGAATTGCTCAAAATCTCACTAGCTCACAAATAAATTCTAGATAAAGCTCTTGTAGCCACCATAGTACCAAATAACCTGGAATTTTTCCAATTCCAAGCTATGGTGGGACACTCGACAGCACCTCATTTCCTACCATTTTTTGAACATGATGATGTATCAATCAACCATCCACATAACACTTCCCTCCACATTGAGGTCTTAATTCACAAACACCAGGTCAAATGTGTTCTAATAGATGTTGGAGCTAGCCTAAATATTTTTACTTTAAAACTCATATGTACACTTGGATATTCAAAAAATGCAATTGATGCTAGGAGAAAAATCACTATAAAAGCCTATGATGATGAAGAGAGATCCTCCCAAGGATTAATTGTGCTACCAATTCAAGTGGGACCGGTTGTCAAAGATATAGTCTACCAAGTGTTAGACAAGGAGTTAACATAAAATATACTCTTGGGACATCCTAGGATTCATGTGATGTAAGTAGTGCCCTCAACATATTATCAATGTTTGAAATTTCCTTTTAATGGGAAAGAAATCACTATTTTAGTTGATTCCAACAACCCCTAGTATTGCAACACACTCAAAACAACACAAGATACTTTTGTGCCACATAAAAAGGAAGCTCCAACTCTTAGCTCATCAAACAATGAAATACAACTAAATTCCTTGTCAAAGTGGGTTGAGAAAAAAAGACTAGTCAAAAGATAAGGGTATCAGTGATTCCAAACCATCAAACAATGAAAGCCAATCAAGTTCTTTATCAAATTAGCCTGAGAAAAAGGACTAGTCAAAAGACAAGGGTATCAGTGATTCTACTCCATCAAATCAGGAAAGTCAACTCAAATCCTTATCAAGACAATTTGAGAAAAAGATCCAATTAAAAGACAAAGGCCTAGGGGAATACTCATTTGAGCAATCATTATGTCTTTCACAACTGCTATCTTCTCCTAAGTCAATTGAACAACCATCCACACCAAGGCAACAATCTTCACAACCAACCACACTCTTTGATGGAAAGGTTGTAAAAGAAGGCACTTTAGTGGATGAATCAGAAGACAAAAATGTCTTAAACTGGTTGTACAATGTAATGTCCCCTTCCTAGGCAGTTCAGGTGATTCAGGGGTTAGCCTATCATTCTGACCCTCGTAGGATGTGTTTAGAGGGTTGCTTTTAGCAGTTATCCTAAGTTTTGGGACATTACTCCATTAGTTGATTCAGGTTTGGGCCTTGGTAGAGACTCACAGAATGATATTCAGACACTTACTATTTATAGTAAGTTAGGCAAATAGGGGTTACTATTTTTGGCAAGGCACCTGGTTCAGTTGGTCGTCTCAGTTTCGACCTAGTTTGACGATTTGATGAGAAAACAGTGAATATTGGAGCATTTGATCATTATTAAAAGATTATTAATTTGACTTTATAATATAAAGTCACTTTAACAAAATATTAAAGTAATTATTAGTGGCAAATTATAAAGTATTTAATACTTTATAATAAAGGAGTAAAATTAATATTAAATGAGTATTTATTACTCATTTAAAAAGGACGCCATTATTAAATGAATTTTCCTAAGTCTCAAAAAGGGCGAATTAATGATTTATTAAATGCTTAATAAGTTGCTTTTTTGGGTCGACTTATTGAAGAGATTATATAATTCATCCAAAGGAAAATCGAACTTCATTGTGAATTATTCTAATTTGTCTTATTTTCTTTCTAAGAACATTGGGGTTTGTGAAACAAGGGTTTCTACAAATTCATGCAATTCCAGACTTTGGAGAACAATACCTCTTCAGAGTTAAGCTTTCTAAAGTTGTGAAAGATCAGCTAAGGATTAATCAGCAGGTTGGCTTCACATAAAAGTCAAATTTGGGCTTACAGTGGAGATTTATTTTGGTGTTTTGAATTGATTTCATTAGAAGAAAGGGGAAATTGATTGAGGCTTATTTCTGGTTGATTTGGCACTTATTTCTTCCTAGCCGTACCATCATTATTGTTGCTTCTAGGCCATGCAAACCTACAGCTGCAAGTGTGTCCTTTCAATTGAAGTAAATTGCCTTGCCTTTTTGATCTAGATCTTCACCACTAGTGGCGCTTTGGTCTTTGGAGGCCATTGCATTAATTTTTTAGAGGGAGATCCTATCTATTAGTTGGCCGTACCATTTAATGTCATCTTTTCAGGCGACTGCAAGCTTATTCAGGTTCATCAATAAATAGCTTTCCCTTTTATTTTTTATTTGAACTTTGCAGTTGTAATCATTTTGAAAGAGCAATAAATCATCTGTCTTCAGACTATAAGTTGTATTCTTTCATATCTAGTCCTTTGGTATTTTATTTTATTTTTCCAAGCATTTCTTTCCAAAATCCCACCATTTTCCCTTATTGCAAAAAATTACAAAAAAACTCAAAATACAACAAAACAAACAAAAATTGCATTATCATCAGAAGTCAGGGTTGAGAGACACCTAGTCTCTTACATACAAGGATGAAGAAGCATCAAAAGCATCAATTTCCAATGTGCTAACTGAACCATATGGTAAAGGTTTCACAATCCTAGAAAAGATGGGATATGATGGAAAAGGTCCCATCAGAAAAAGAAAAGAGGGTGTCATAGAACCACTAAAACCTACCATAACCAGTTCAAAGGAAAAAATAGGACTAGGGTACAAAGAAGAATCAAAAGAAGAAAATAGGCAACCGATTATTGAGCAAATCCTTCAATTGAGAGATAGTTCTGAAACGGATTCCAATGAATATGAATGAGATTCCCTCTCTAAAGAATCTTGTCATGACAAGGAAATTGATGTGATACAAAAGTATGCACCAACACATATGGAGGGACAAAGCTCGAGTTCTAGATCACTTGAAATTGGATTACAACATATCGATGACTCAAGTGAAGATGATCAGACTTCGAGTGAGATAGATACTTCAGAAGAGAGTAATATCATAGACCTCGATATTGCTATCAAACACTTTGACAACGTTTCCATCATGACACTCACCACCTTATCCAATCTAAAAATTCCTTGCCATTGATACACCCCGAACTAACTGACTAGGACCAAAATGAGCTGCTTGACATACTTATCTTTCAAAACGATGACGCCATTGTGAACTTCCTTTTCTTTGATTATCCTGAAACATGTTCTATCATTGAATCTCATATCGAAGCTTTAGACAAGGGGGGTTCCAAATCTCTCAGCTACAAAAAAATGAATATAAAAAATGGATCTAATGGTGAAAACCATTTAATGGCAGTATTAGATTAAGAAAAAGTAAAAATAAAGACTGCATCTCAAGGTGAAAACCTCTTTGAGGTACTGAAAGATGGGATATTTGACACTCTTCCTGAGCACTATCATGAGAGATCTTCAGTGTTGATTGAACCTACACAATCCATCAATGTTGGTATAGTGGAAATAGTGAAGACCCTACATCTAGTAGCATCCATGACAAAGGAAGAAAATCCAAACTTTTCTAAATTATTTGAGGAGAGACAAATCAACTTTTCTTGGTCATACATCGACATGCTAGGGATAGATTCAAATCTTATCATGCATCATTTATCACTACCACCTGGAGTAAAACCAGTGAAGCAAAAGTTGAGAAAAATGCATCCCCATATCACCCTCTTGGTGAAAGTTGAATTGAAGAAACTATTGGATGTCAGATTTATTAGACCTATTGATTATGCTGAATTGATCTCCAACATTGTACCAATTTCAAAACCCGACCACAACATTAGGATATGTATAGATTTCAGAGACCTTAACAAGGCTTGTCCGAAAGATGATTTTCCTTTTCCTAACATTGACATCATCATGGATTTGATAGCGGGTCATGCAATGCTATCACTTATGGATGGATTTTCATGTTACAACCAGATAAAGGTAGCACTAGAAGACCAAGAGAAAACTACTTTCACGTGTCCTTGGGGCACATTGTTCTAGAACGTAATACCTTTTGAATTGAAGAATGTTCGGGCTACTTATCAACGTGCGATGACAACCATCTTCCACGACATGATGCACACCTTTATGGAAGACTATGTAGATGACTTGTTGGAAAAATCATTCACTACAGAGGGACATCTAGAGATTTTAGACAAAATCTTCACCAGGTTGGAGAAATTCAATGTGAGATTAAACCCCAAGAAATGTGTATTCAGCGTGACATTAGCTAAACTTTTGGGATGTATTGTATTAGCTAAAGGTATTGAGGTAGATTTTGTGAAAGTCAAAGCCATCATGGAGATGCCTCCTCCTAAGAATATCAACCAACTTAGATCCTTACAAGGATGATTCCAATCTATTAGGAGGTTCATCGCACAATTGGCAGATAAAACTCATCCTTTCAATCATTTATTAAACAAGAATGTTTCTTTCAAATGGGATGAAAAATGTGAAGAAGCTTTTAACCAGCTGAAGCAATATCTAATGTCACCACCCATACTGGTACCGCCAACTAAAGGAAAACCATTATTACTCTACATTGCAACAACTGAAGTATCTTTGGGTGCTCTACTAGCACAGGAAGATTCTGCAGGAAAAGAGAGGGAAATTTATTACATCAACAGAACCTTGAATGGCTATGAGATCAACTACATATTTATTGGAAAATCTTGTCTAGTGGTAGTATTTTCTACTCAACAACTAAGACACTATATGTTGACTCACACCATCAAACTCATAGCTAAAATTGATCCATTAAAGTATTTACTCAGCAAAGTTGCCTTAACAGGAAGACTATCCAAATGGGTAATGATATTAAGCGATTTTGATATCGAGTATGTGGAAAAAAAAGTAATCAAAGGTAAAGCCATAGTATATCAACTAGCTAAAGCACCATTACTAGATGATCATCCCATTAACATTGAGTTTCTAGACGTAGATGTCCTTACAATTTCAACACAACAGTGGATGTTATACTTTGATTGATCTTACATGCAACATGGATCAGGTTCATGAATCTTGTTTGTCATGCCACAAGGACACACCATTCCAAATTCCTATAGGTTAATGTTTCCCCGCACTAACAACATAGCTGAGTATGAAGCACTCATCATTGGAATCAAAGTGGTAGTCGAATGGAAAATCATAGAGTTGAATGTCTATGGTGATTCCCAACTAGTCATTAATCAGGTGAATGATGATTACCAGACAAAAGATGACAAATTGATGCCACACGAAAGAATGGTTGATGACTTCAAAAATTACTTTGTGGAAATCAAATTTTAGTAGATTCCTAAAGGTGAAAACAAAATTGCTTATTTTATGGCAACCATTGCCTCTCTCCTACAAATACTTGAAAAACAAGCCCGTTATGAGTTCATGGTAGAAAAACTATTTAACCTTGCTCATGATAACCCCGAATCCCAATTCATATACCATCTAGCCGAGGCTAATGATTCTATCTATGAGAAAATATACACCTATCTAAAAGACAATACCTTACCACCAAATTTATCTTGAAACCAAAAAAAAACTTTATTTGACAAGCAACTTGACATACCTTGATAGCCGATGTACTTTATCGACGAGGTCTTGATGGTACTCTCCTTCGGTTTCTTGAATGTAATAAAGCTGAAACTGCTTTATGCGAGGTTCATGATGGTATCTGTGGCACACATTCAAGTGCTTTAACTCTCGCTAAAAAACTCCTACGCTTGGGGTATTACTAGCCGAATATGGAGAATGAGTCTTTTGAATATGTTAAGAAGTGCCAAAAATGTCAAATTCATGGAAACCTGATACATGCACCAACACAAGAATTACAAACATTCACATCAACATGGCCTTTCTATCATGGGGATTAGATCTCGCAGGTAAAATACATCCATCTTCATCAAATGGACACAAGTTCATCATCACAGCATGGATTATTTTACAAAGTGGATTGAATCGGTTCCTCTAACCACCATCACAGGAAAACAAATTGCATCCTTCATCCTAAATTATATTATATGTCGGTATGGCATTCCTCAATCCATTGTCACAGATAACAAAATACCTTTCAAGAATTAGGATGTACAAGAACTTTGTGAGAGGTTTCATATCCAACATCAGTTTTCTACACCTTACTATCCTCAAGGAAATGACCAAGCAAAGGCCTCAAACAAAATCATCCTAAAAATCCTAAAGAAAACCATCAATGATGCTGGACATGACTGACACGTTTAGTTGAACCCTACTTTGTGGGCTTACAAAACCAGTATCTGTACCCTAAAAGGAGCCACACCCTATGCTTTAGTATATGGATCAGAGGCCATTTTACCTATTGAGGTTGAGCTACCATCACTCCATGTGTCACTAAAGGGGATCATTTCAAATGAAGATTATCGGGTGTCTAGGGTACAAGAGTTAGAACTATTGGATGAATTTCGTCAGCATGCTATGGATCACTTGAAAGCCTATCAACATAGGATATCCATAAGTTACAATCATAGAGTAAATCCAAGAACATTTTAGGTGGGTGAGTTAGTCTTGAAATAAAATCCTCATAATCAACAGGATCGAGAGAAGAAGGGGAAATTCAAACCAAACTAGCTAGGTCGCTTTTTTGTTGTATCAGTCTTCAGATTAGGAGCATATCAATTATCTACACTTGAAGGGGATTTGTTTGATGAACCCCTCAACAACCTGCATCTCAAGAAGTTCTACACCTAGTTCATCTAGTGCATTAGTAAAAATCCTAAAAAAATACAAAAACATTAGAATATGTCCTAAAAAATGGTTTCCTTGATGAAAACCTAGAAAACAGGCGTCTTGTTGACAACAAAAAAATTGAAAAAATTGAAAAAAAATCATAAAATCTAAAAAAGTGCAATAAAAACAAGTAGTGAAAACTTGGCAACAAGCACTATTTGTGGTAGATTATATTTTCCATCTATTTGAGCATGCCGACCATTCACTTTTTCCATTCGCTTTCACCATCATTCTACCAATCATCAGAAAGCCTCATGTACATATCCTAGCATAACGGTCATGTATCACCCTAGACTGGGGGAAAAATATTAAACTCACTAGGGGAAAATAAACTTTGAGCTTAAACCAATAGACAAACAACAGTCAGACTACACAACAAACACAACAATCATAGTGCAACTTAACATTGAACATCAATCACAACCATGAACACATCAACCATCCATATCCAAACAACCAAAATTAATCAAATCAAAGAAAACTTTAAATGGATGGTGTTCCTTTTGAATCATGGCTTTATCACTTTTGCATGCATGTTCAACTGTTGTACTTTTGATTTTTGTCATCATATCTCTGGAGCACCTCGATGATGTCTTGAACTAGAGGAGCTAGGAAGGAATATGATTTTTCTTTGTCTATTGTCTGTGAGTTGATCTTATTACTGTGCAAATTTTTGCGAGACGTTCTCTACAAAGTATCATTAATGACATTATGAATTTGCATAGGAAAAAAATTAACTCTTCTCTATTTATGTGAGGAATGCTCAGGTCATCTCGATTTAATTATACCTAGATGCTTGTGTTAACTTGCAATATCAAAAATCATGGAAGTAATACTCAAGTCATCATGGTATAATTATACCATCGATTTTTGTACTCACTTTCAACATTTTCAAGGCTCAATGATGATTAAAAGCATGATAAATCAGTTGTTTTGATGACAACCTTTGCATATTAGATCAACATGGTTAAGTTAGATTGCATCCATGTTAGCTTTTGCATCTGTATTTATGGGTTTTCCAAGGTTGGAACAATTTTCAAAATGATGTTATCTCTATCATTAATGGATTGAGTACATTTGACATTAACTAAAACCACATCATTCTCATATAGTTGCATCATCATTTGCATACATTAGAAAGCATTCTCATATCATATATATATTATCACATCTTTCATCCATCCATGCATTACATCATAATATCCACATCAAAAAACACAAAAAGAAGTGCATTGCATCTCATTTGCATAATCAAAATCATTTCATCTATTATTAATGGATTAAGACAATGGTCCATTAAGAAGATTGAAAGACATATCTAATAGAGTAATATTTCGAAGAAGAAAAAGTTGATGAGGAACATGATCGATAAGCAGGTTTCCCTGTAAAGACATAATGCCATTGTTATGAACATCTAAAACTAGTAGTGAAGATAGATTTTCCAAAGTGTATTGAATATAACCTATGAGTTTTTTATTACTCAAATCCAAGACTGACAAAGGACTAACTAGATCAGCATAATCATCACATGAATGTACATAAACATCAAACATCATTTGCATAATCAAATCCATCTCACATAGCATAAAACATCATCCATAAAGCATATAGAATCATCAATCATGCATTATCATATCATCATTGCATACATCACATAATCATTACGTAAGCATCACATAAGCATCACATAAACATCATATAAATATCATAAACGCATATAACTATGCAACATCATACGATCATTCCATCCATCCATTCACTCATGCATTAACATTATTATGCATTCATCCATTCATTGCATCATCTATTTGCATTAGAAAAGTACAAAAACATAAAATGCATCACATTTCATTGGAATAATAAGATCCATCACATGTATCATATAGGCATCATTCATAAAGCATCATAGAATCATAACACATGTTTCATCATTTGCATCCATAGCATATCATACCATCATCATATAGAACATCACATAGAATATATAATAGAAATTGAATGCATCCATCATAGACATCCATCATATTCAACACATATAGACACATCGATTGTTAGGGTTAGAGATGGCAGATCTAACAATTAAATGCAGAATTATGTAATAAACAAAGAAACTAAAACATTCACAGAATAAATCATAACACAGAATTTAACGTAGTTCACCCAATCTGGGCTACATCCACCAAACCGCATCCATCCAACACTTTTATTATCCAGTGTAAAACCTATTACAATCTTGCGAATAATCGCATTTTTCATCATACTGAAATACCCATCCGAACCCCTTTTTACCAAGCTTATGACGGGGGGCCAGGTGTACAGTATACCATGGGCTATACAGTATAGCATGATCAGTCGCCACATACCAACATCGATCAATCATCATCATCATTGCATATCATATATATCTAAAAATAATGTCAAGTGTACAAGGAAAATCCAAATATCGAGAGGTACATCATCAAAAATGGTAGTGAATTATCAATGTCTCAGATAAATCAGTGTATACATGTATAAAATAAATCAAGAATTATATATCGGACCTATGTTCTGCCCCCCCCAAATGGTGCCAACATCACTAGACTAGTTCCTCCCCCAACAGACGGACCTGCACCAGGATCTCTTAGAAGCGGCTGCGTGAAACCCCTACGAGTGGTCCTATAATGACTCCTACCTTACCGAGACTATGTGTAGCTCACTTTCTGCTCAGGAGGAACTGCCTCATGATATTTCTATCTGTAATACTTGACCTCCTTGGTTGAATCCTGAATCTCTCTCAGTTAATCAATAGTAGAGGTACTTGCAACTACTCTCTATAATCTATCCACTATGGCCTGTGCTTACTGACATTGTTGTCTCACAACATCCCTCGTTTTTGTTAGTGCGGTAATTTGGGCCTATGTGAGCTACGCTTGTGCCTGCATCTGACTTTGTATCTAAGCCAACTACCCATGTAGTGTCTATACCTGGGTCTGGAGGGCTGCAATCTATGTCTACTACTACTGTTGTGCTACAACTACTAGGGATCACCTCTTCTGAGGCACTCTAAAATCTAATCTTGGGTGGGAACCTACACCTCCATCTCCATCTCCACCGTCATCTCCTCCACCTCCTCCATCTCCTCCATCCTCGTCCTGCTACCTCCCTTCTCCTCATCTCCACCACCCCTACCTCTCCTCCATTTGGGTGCCCTCTCCTCATCATCCTCTAATGCTAGCACTAGCTCATCAAGGTAGAGATCCTGAAATGGATGTGTGTAAAAGTAATGTGTGTACTCATCTGTCATGTACCCCTCTGTAATCTCTAGATGGTAGGCCCACATCAATGGTGTTAACCCGTGATACTCATTGCAAGTTGCATCATAGGATAGGGTGGTTCGCCACTCTATAGCATCCTATTGTCTTCATGCATATGTGGCCACTCCTTGAGGCATCCCCTACACTCTACCATACTTCCTAAGTACCCTCATCAACAAGAATCTCTCAATGATGAATCATGTCCGCCCAATCAGGTATCTGGTGGTACATACGAAAGGCATCCCCAAATGATCCTCGACCCACTGCTTACAGTCCAAGTAAGGCCGCCATGTCATAGAATCAAGGTCATCCAACATGTGTCTCCAATACTCTAACTTGTCTAGCTTATGCTAGACAACTGGGCCTGTATAACCATAAACATAGGGCCTACCAATCGACCGATACCTATCTGCTATTGGATGTGTCACCACTATATGCTCCCATGCCCAGGTCTATAATAGTGTCACTCCCGTAGATAGATTGGCAGCTTCGAGATAAACTACCTAATGTAGATCATGATATAACTATGTGAGCATGCAACAACCCCAGGCATACCAAGTCCCATAAAGAATCATCTACTCCAATGTCTGACCCCAACCAATAGACAATCCCTTCGACCTCTTGTTGGGACATAGAAAGCCACCGACGAAACCCACAAGCACATAAGGTAAAGGGGAATAGCTCTCATACATCTCCTACCAGGGCATCTCATATCCACTGATCTGATTGTCATGGAAGATCTTGTGTAATGCATGTGTGCCACCTTGCTCAGCTTGATCGTACAAAACAATATCACCCACCACTAGAATCTGCAAGATCCTATACACATCCTTCGGTGTCACAGTTATCTCCCCAGTGGCTAGATGAAAAGTGTTGTGATCACTATGCTACTTCTCTACCAATGCAGTCAGCAGTCGCTGATTAATCCTAATCTGGGGCATGTCAATCAATGAAGATAACCCACACCTCTCAATGATATCCCGATCAGCCTATGTTAGATGTGGAATCAACTCCCAAGTCCATGGGAAGTGCTCTCAAGAATAAAGGTTCCCTAAATCACTCTCCTATCATCATCATATCAATCAATCAAATCAACATTTCAATCAATCAATATCAAGCAATCAATCATCCTATTAGCTCAAGTGAGATTTCAATCAAATATCGTGAGCATCTATTTTATCATTGATCCTCGCCTATCATGAGGTAAATCATCATCATCCTATTATTGAATCTCACCTATCATGAGATCAATCATCATCTAATCTATCAAAAACATCAAATCAACAGCTGATGCAATTGAACATCATCAAATTCAAGGAGAAAAACTAAAATTCCTAAATTCTACTATGGATGTGCTAATATAGTGTTTCCATGTGCCAAAAATATAGATGCGCTAGTGAATTCTCTCAATGTGCCATAACAACCCATCTATGCACCATCTTATCCACTGCGCTAGAGAATGCCATCAATGTGCTACAACATTTGATGCACCACTTCTTTTAACAAATGTGCTAAAACATTGGTCCAATGCACTAATTCCTTTGATGCACTACTTTATTACCTTAATGCGCTAAATATTTACTCCTATGCGCTACTATAGTGCACCAATGCGCTAGAAATATAACTCTATGTGCTAAAATAACTATCCTATGTGCCACATCGGGCTTCCTATGTTCTAAAACGCATACAACAAAAAGTCAAAATTTAAAAACGTAGGAAAATCATTTCAAAATTCACAAAGGGGGTTTTTAGAAATCCATACCAGAGTTTCGTACACTGCTGGCTGGTTGTGTTGTCACACACACTCAAATCGATGAGTCTCATAGGGGATCACCATCTTGCCAAATTTTCTCAAATTGTTGAGTCATACCAAGTTTTCAAAATTGCAAATGCACAAATGAAATTCAAAATCACCTTTTTAACCTTTTAAAGAGTAAGTGGGATTTTTCTTATTTTTTTAAAGGGGCTTAATTCATTAATTCATCACTTGGAATGTCTAATATCATTTTTCGGGAGATAAATAATTTCTGAATCGTAAAATTTTGAAATCATCATCAAATCATCAAAAAATCATCAAAATTTCAAAAAATCCTAAAAATTCAAAAATTCATCGATTTATCTCCTGAGGGGGCATATATTTGTCATCACCTGAAAATCAGCATCTGGGGCATCAAATTTTTTTTTGTTAGCATCACTAGCAATTTTTTTCTTTGAAGCAACGTGTAAACACATTACTTCAAAGAGGGGAAAAATGTATACACCTAAAACTGGTCAAGACAATTAACTAATTAAATACAAGTTATTTAATTAATGAGCCCCTTTAATTCGTCTACTTATAAATAAATTCTAAATTTATTTATATAGTTCACACTTTTCTAATTCTACCATCTTAAATCACATTCTTCTAAATTTAAATAAATAAACAAATGTCAGTAGTTTGTTTTATTTAGTTAATAATCTTCTCACTAAATTTAAATTCCCAATTTGAATTTAGGCACATGTCTACAACTTTTCCTCTTGCCACATCATCAAGTGTCTCATGAATTTAAATATATCTAATATTTAAATTGCAATTATCCTCAACCAATTCCAAAACAAACTTTGGACACTTGGCTCTTTCACACATTTTATTCCCTCATACACTTGGCATGGTGTTCACAGTCAAGAGAACATCCTCCATGATTGTCTCTAACTTCTTCCATCTCCACCGTTCATCTCTCATGCTGAAATCTTGACCGTTGGTTGCTGCCACATCATTTTATGCTTTGGAAATCCTATAAATACAAACCCATTCTACAACATTTTCAATCCCATCTTTGAGTAGACTTACTATGCAAAAATAATATTGAAGCATTTTAGTTTAGTATCATGGTTTAGTTTAGTATTTCCATTTCCATTATCATCTTAGTTTTTATATAACATTTGCATCATAATCTTTAGTATCATATCCATTGTCATTTCACATTTGTCATTTATAGAAGCATCATAATCTTAGCATCATATCATTTGTAGATCAATCATGTAGCATTTTAGACAACATCTTGTTTCTTAGGTTGTCATCCAAATAGTCATAGTGTAATATACAAATATGAGAGCACTAATGACTTAGAGGATCCTTTAGAATAGAGAATAATTGAATGATTTTAGAGAATTTGTTTTGTTTGCAATTTGATTAGTTTTATGATTCAAATCTCTAATGTAATAAATTTTATTACTTGTGTGATTTTGTTATTTCTATACAAATTTTACCTCAAACAATTCATATAAAAATTACTTTTTAAGATATTCAATGGACTAGATTGACTAGTGATAAGTGTTTGTCAAGCTTAGAGAGGGAATTTCAAATTATTCATTTGAAGAGTACCTATGATGTAGACATTATAAGAGCATCTAGAATGTATGAGTGACATTGTAAAAGATCTATGAGAAGGGAGTACCTAAGGCATCTTTGAATCCTATTTTTAGTTATTGTAAGAGAATCTTATAAGTTGAGTTTGTGCACATGAAAATGGGGCACATTGATTGAATATTTGATTTAAGTGGGGTGTTGGAATTCAAATAGGTTGATTTTTTTCTCATGATTTTGCATTACCACTTGATAGTTTTAAGAAAGCATTGTGCCTACAAGTACAAGCACTTGGGTGTCATATTGGTGTATGAAGCATATTAGATAATTGTAGCACACACATAAGAATTAGGACTACCAAAGCGGTCCAACTAGCTTGCTAATTCAGTGAAATTGGAAACCTAGTGGGCTGTTTGAAAAAAAAGGGTCCAAGAAATGGAGTCTCATGGTGATGTAAATCACTGTGACACCCCATTTCTTGGACCCATTTTTTAAAATAGCTTACTACCAAGTACCAATTTCACCAAATTGGCAAGCTAGTTGGCTTGTTAGCTTGCTAATTCAGTGAAATTAGCAACCTAGTGGGTTGTTTGAAAAAAGGATCCAAGAAATGGGGCTTCACAGTGATGTAAATCACCATGAGATCCCATTTCTTGGACCCATTTTTTTAAATATCCCACTACCAAGTGCCAATTTCACCAAATTGGCAAGCTAGTTGGCCCGCTAGCTTGCCAATTTGGTGAAATTGGAAAGGTAGTGGATTGTTTAAAAAAATGGGTCCAAGAAATGGGATCACTGTGAGACCCCATTTATTGGACCCATTTTTTCAAACAACCCACTACCTTGCCAATTTCATGGTGATGTATCAAATTGCTTCTAGTATTGACCAAGCTATGTGCTTGTAATATTCACTTGATTTGATTTGTAAAAGCATTTGATTATTCCCTCCTCTATTCTACATATAGATCTAAGCTTGCAGATGAATTGTCAAATATTTTCATATTCCTTTAACTGTAATATTCACTTGATAGAAAAAGTGTCACATGCATGCATGCAAAGTTGCAAAGGGGTGAAATTTTCATTTTGCAACTCGTAAGATTGAACCAATAGTTCCAACGTATCGATATGGGTACTTTTAGGCTAGGAATGGTCCTTTTTTGTACCCAAACATGCTGAATCGGTCTAAGCTATGTTCATGCCGCGTAATCCCTTAAGAGTCCAAATTGCAAAAGAGCAGCAATCTTTGATGGCTTGTTACTCAGAGACCGTGTCACTTAAAGGAATTCTGTCTGAGGCATCAAGATCACATAGGGACCCTCTACGATAACCTCTCTCAATTTTTTTTTACCTTAGATTCATTTTCTTGTAGTGTCTAGTTTTCACTTGATGAAAAAAATCTCAAATGCAAGCAGTGTAAAGTTGCAAAGTGGTGCAACTTTTGTTTTGCAACTCGTGTGACCAAATAGACTATTCCAACACATCTGGATGGGTACGTTTATGCTAGGAATGGTGATATTTCACACACAAACATGCCAAATCAATCCTAGCTATGTTAAACCAACTCAATCCCTTAAGAGTCCAATGTGCAAAATGGTTGCAGTCTTTTATGAGATATTACTCGGAAACCATGATGCTTAAAAAATCTTCGTCTAAGGCATCAAGATTGCATTGGGCCCCTCTACAATAACCTCTCTTTATTTTTGTTAGCTCGGAGGCATTTTCTCGTGGTGTCCAATTTTCACTTGATGGAAAAAGTGTCAAATGCAAATAGTGTAAAGTTACAAAGTGGTGCAACTTTTGTTCTGCAACTGGTGTGACCAAATGGACTGTTCCAATGCATCTTGATGGGTCCGCTTATGCTAGGCATGGTCCTTTTTCACACTCAAACATGCTGAATCACTCCGAGCTACATTCAATTGGCTCGATCCCTTAAGAGTCCAATGTGTAAAATGACTGCAATCTTTGACGAGCTATTACTTGGTGTTAGCGAATGAAATGCCTTAGGATAAATATACTTAGATAAATGAATCTAAACCCAAACTAAGCACCAAAAAAAATCCACTAACAGCTCCGAAAAGACCACAATTGTATTCATGGATTTTCTCTAAATTTTGCCGAGGTATAACTCCCTCACAATATTTTTAATGAATTTACCTAATCTAAAGAATAAGGGTATGCTTGTAACCAGAAAGCAGGAAAGGTGACTAACGCTAGTCCATAAATATAAAGCTAATGCAAGAAGCGGAGGCCAAAGCCATCAAAGATCAATACAAATATTGAAAGCTTACAACTATCCAATCAATGAAATAAAATTAGACTGCAATAAATGAATGTCACATAGCTTATATTTCAAAGAAGACACAACTACATGGTACATGTAAGGCCAAGATCAACATGCAAGCATCATTAAACTCATAACACATAGATTACAAATCATTACAATCTGAAATAAATGCTAATCCTTCTCGAGAACACCCCCATGTGTATCTTTGGAGAAAAAGAAAAAGTCCCTCTTTTGGTTCCTAATTTCAAATTTATAGTAATTGCCAAGCCACTGGATTTTCACCAAGACCGTTACCAAATTAGCTACTTCTTGTTTTCCAATGTTTCTTAAAAATCACTAAATCAATTGGAAGAATTGATCTTGGTAAAGGAATACACATCAGTAAGAAGAAACCGATCTTGATCACACCAACA
>VDFB02012480.1:0-48738 GCA_007258455.2 Sequoia sempervirens
TAATACAGATGCATATATTTACACAAAGAACACCAGATATACATGAAAATACAGAATGAAAAAAGCCAAGATGAGAAGAGCTGCTTGGAGCTACTATCCGAATCTAGCCTCGAAAAGTAATGAATAACTTATAATTATGAACCAGGCACCAAAATACTAGAGACACCAATCCCCAATTGTATTTGTAGGAACCAACCTATTGGATATACCTATCCCCAACACAAAGATATAAGTGCCAACTCAATAGGAAAGACACCAGTCCTACCAGATTATAGAGATATGATTTGTGGATCTAAAAGATAGATAACATAGCTTACACTTGATTTGATCTACCTTCAGACACTCTAATACACAACATATGATCTAATAATGGCATGCAATTATTGGAATTCAAATCCCATTACATTATTTGGATATTCACATTAAGGTCTCTGATTATATAGCAATCCTACACACACATATCATTGAATGAATCCTAGTCATAAATATATACATTCCAATAAATTATAAATATTACATTGAACCATAGATTTTTGTGGTTTAGGATGCTATGACTCTCTTGCTCAATTAGGGTTTTTCACCTAAAGGAAAAGAGATATATCCCACACAAAATCTAGGTGGTTCACTCAAAATAATGCAAGTATAATGAAAATATGCCTAAATGAAATGATCTAAGTGCAACAAACTTATAAAATGGATTGATTATTTATGCAAAACCTAAGAAATATGAAGTGTTTGAAAACATAGTGTTGTATGCAAACATGAACTAGAAACATGCATAAATGAAAACATAACTTAATGAAACTGAATGGAATGCACCTAGAGATAGAATGTTGATGCTGGGAGGTTTTGGAATGTCTCATAAATCACTATTAATGACCATTGGGACTCATTTTCCACAGATGGCGAATCGGTCCAGATTCTAGTAAATTCTACTGAAATAGGTTTCAGGATGCTAGGAACTGAAATATGAAGAAAACACTTTTTCTAGCCTGGTAGTGGGACTCATTCGCCATTGATGAAAAATTAGTCCACCTACAGAAATATGCAAATTCTGAAGTCAACTCCGTGGGTCCAGATCTGTACATGTCTTCTTGTTGGGTTGATGGATCCAAATTTGCAAAAAAAAGGCTAAATGATGTCTCCAAGCTTGAATTAGGCCTTTGTTGACTTGAATAGCTTTGATGACTTGTTGACCACTTTTCAACACCTATCTCATTGACAAATTTTCCTACAAATCCTACAAAAACACATGCAAAGAGGGGAAAAATGGTTAAGGGTTAGAGTATAGGGATTTTCCTTGGTCAAATCCCACTTTGGTAATCAAAACCTTGATAAAGAAATGAAATGAAATAAGAAAGGAATGATGAACAAACAACATGCAAGTGTCATGAACTCACCAAATCCTTGTTGTTGAAGTTTGAAGATATGTCAATGGCTGCTCCAAGATGCTTGATTCAATGATGCTATGATGCTTAAATGCAAGAATGAGATGGATGAATGTGTGTATTAGTGAATTAGGTGATTGGGGGTTAAAATGGATAGAAAATCATTTATTTATACACACTTATGCCCTAATTTCCTAAAAATACAAGATCACTGGCCGAGCTACGGTCTTAATGAATAAAAACCTGAAAGAAATTTGAATCTATTTTGAATTTTGTGCCAAGAGGGACTCATTGGCCACCCATGGTGAATGGGTCCCACTCAAGGCATGCAAGTGGGTGTTAGGGATTAAGTTGCATTTAATGATATTTGTTGGGTTTATATTAAAAAACACACTTAATTAAGGCCTGCAAGTGCATAAAGGGGCCAAATAAAACATAAGAAAGGTGTAATTAGTGGTGAAAAGCCTAGAAAAGTGTGAAAGTTTGTTACAAGACTTTTCAAAACTTTAGAATAAGAATTGGTAAGGGATAAAAAGGGAATATTTAGATGAATTATAAAAGAAGAGTCTAGAAAAGTGTAGAATGTGTTACAACACTTCACAAAACCTTCACAAGACATCATAAAATCTTAATAATTTGAATATTCAAGACCTAATGTGAATGTATAAGTCACATTACAACATTAAATCTAAGAAAAATAAGCCAAGCATCATAGGAAAAAGACCTAAATGACCATGAAAATGTCTAAAGATCCATTTTTCTACTGTACATTTAGCCCCCACTAAATAGTGAGAGGATGAACTTGCTTCAAACTCACACTAAAGTAGCCATGCATATCAAGAGGGATACAAATGCACTTATGCTAGCAAGATGAGATAACAATGATCCTGAGGGATGATCAAGCCCCTTGGATGAAGATCCCATGGCAAACTAAACATAAGAACAAAGGAACACACATATGAAAGAGCAAAAAAAAAGAGGAAAAGGAAAAGTCGGATCAAGCTTCGATCATTTGTCCAACTAGTTGTGGATCAGATCTAGGTTGTTTGTCTGAAAAAGAAAATGCATACTCACTCTGGGGTGATGATACTCATGGCTGTCCACTGGGTGAGAAGGCCCAAAAGGTGAGAAACATACGCTCGGCTGGTATGTACTCACAAACACATAGGTGGCTATGGGGAAAGTTATGCCTTAGAATGGGCTTACCGCTCAACCATATCAAAGTTATACCTCCTAATAACTTTAAGAAAGCACCACAAAGGAAAATGTTGGTTCATGCTTCATGAGATAAGAAAATATTCGCATGATTAGAACTCATGAACAAATGCGATGGCACCACAGTCATGCAAGTTGTGTTATGCAAGGTGGCCACGTAAATGAAAAATGCAACATGCAAAAGAATGTTCAAATGAGTCTTGTTTAGTTCATGCAAGGTCTATAACTTAGGGAACATTGTGTCTAATGTATCCAAGAGAGGACCAATCCAAGAATAGAATATTCGCAACTTAGGGGATACAATGCATCACATCAGGCCACCAAGAGGAATGTAATATGCTAAGATAGATCATGCTTATGAAGGACATTATACCAAATGTCATCCACAAAGTGACAAACACATTGTATGAAGTAATAAGGCTGCACTAAGAACCAAGAAAAAGAAAAATGCAAATGAATAATGCCAATGTATGTCCCCACTTTAAAGGAATTGCTACACACCGTTCTGTGAGCAATTACTTTAAAGTAGAAAAATGAAAAAAAGAAACAATAACACATGAGAGCCAACTTGGAAAGCCCTTATGCCAAGTCATACATTTCTGAGTAAGGCTGCATCATGCGAATGAAAAGGAACAAAAGAAAGAGGGGTTTCCCCCAAAAGGAACACATCAAACACATAAGGGATCTATGGATTTGGGGTCAATATGTTTATTTCTACAAAATTTTTATTAAAGATCTTGAAACTGTCATCATTCCTCAAATACACATAGAATTGGAAGAATGACACAAAGAGAGTGAAAAAAAAAGAAAAAGAAAGTTTGTTTTGGGTCAACATGGAAGAGACATTGTTGTCTCAACACTTTGCATTGTCCCCAAAAGGGAAACACAAGCAAAGGAAAATGAAAAGGTGAATGAAAATGGAAAAGATTTTGGGTCAACATGAAGGAAGCATTGTGGTCTCAATGCCTTGAGTCATCCCCAAAAGGAAACAAAAAAGTGGAAAAGAAAAGTAAAAGGACCAATTGGGTCAACATGGAAGAGACATAGGGTGTCTCTACACTTTGCGTCATCCCCAAAAGGAAAACACAAAAAAAAAAGAAAAAGGAAAAAATGAAAGCAATGTATGACATAGAGAAGAATAGAGGTACAAATAGAGGAAGTGCACAAAGAGAGAGAGAGCATTAAACACACAGTATGGAGGAACACAACACGCACATGCAATCACCCCAAAGAAAAGAAAAAGAAAAAGAAAAAAAGGCTAATTAAGGAAAATGCAAGTCAACCATCTAACAAGTCATCCACCTCCCAATCATGTTCAGTGTATTGTGAGGGCAACTGACTATCCAAAGGGAGAATGGCAAGTGCCAAACTAGGGGAAGTACTAGGTTCTTCACTTGGTGTAGGAGATTGGTCATTTAAACTCATGGAAGAGGAAAATAAATAATTTAGATCATTATGCACTTGTTCATATATTTTAGATATATCCTTATCATCATCATCATCCAGATTAATTACGATGGGAGGATGGATGGAAATTTCCAATGAATGGTGTATCAGGAGTGGTGGTTGTTGTATCAGATCATTTTGTTGTGATGGTTGTAATTTACTATCTTGTGGAGGGTCAGGAGGAGGAGAGTAGTCAGGTATTGCTACTGTCAAATGTGGAGGTTGATTTTCTTTGTTTTCTTCAATTTGTAATTGACGAGCAAGGAGACAATGACGATGCCTATACTCCCTAGCACTGCAGTTTCATTTGATTCTATTTTGAAGTTGTGTAAGTGTAAGAGTGGATTGATCCACCATAGGATCCTTTTCTTTCTGAGGAGGAATGAAAGGAATGAAACGAGATGGGTCAATCACTTTCTCTTTTTCTTTATAAACTTGTTTAATGCGAGGAGGCATGACGAGGTTGGTGTCATTATCTCTTGGGAATTTAGACAATGAAGGTGAAGTGTTTATTGGTGGTTGTGTGTGAGGTTGCACTATTTGTTCAGGTTAGGATTCAGGTTGAAACATTATCTCATCTAGGATAGGATTGGATGGGGACATGTGGCGAAGAGACAATTCGACGATTCGTTTGGCTTTGAACTTTTGATAGGCAATGAAAAAGAAGTCTCTGTGAGGGGTAATGGGTTCCATAGGTTCAGGCCAGAAGGCTTCCAAGGAAAAATTACCTTTAGAAAATAGTGGGTTAAAGCCACTATGGTGTACAGTAAATATCTCATTGTCAAGCAGAAACTTCAAACATTTGTGAACGATTGAAGGGACAACTTTCATTGAACGAAGCCAAGGATGACCTAGCCATAGATGAAACTGATCTAACTGTGGGATGATAGAGAATGTTACATCCAATGTTTTAGGTCCTATCTCTAATGGGAGTACGATCAATCCGATTGTAGGAATGCAAAACCAGTATGTGTTTTAATCCATGCTATTGGTTTGTCATAATCATCTTGATAAAGATCATGTAATACTAAAAATTCTTCCGTGATCACGTTCTCGCCACATGAGAGATCTATTAATATCCCATTGGTGGGCTTATCATAGATGCGGCCGACTATGTAAAGAGGACCTTCGAGAAGTTTTTTAAGTATATTGTGAGAAGAAAAAGTAATATCAAGAGGTTTGTGAGTTAGGCCCTTATGAGGGATAACGTCTATTGTACCCACCAATTCATCCATAGGATTAACATGGGTAACATTTGGAGTAAGATCACGTTGTTCAATATTTGTATCAACATTCATCACATTAGTGTTTGAAGGTTCATTGAATTTGAAAAATAATATATTGTGTTTAGGCATTGGGTTGGTAAAAAATTGCAAATTCTGATTGGGGGGGCAATAGACGCATTGTCGGTAACATTAACATCTGAAATGGATAAATGACCAGAATCAATGAGGTCTTGCACTGTGTTTGAGATGCTTGCATTGTTCTGTGTCATGTCCATTTTGGTGATGAAAATGACAATAAGCATTCAGTTTAAAGGTGGGGGGTAAAGGCTTGGTAGGATCAAGTGGTTTGAATATAGGAAAAGTGATCATCTGTTGTTGTAGTAGTTGATGCATTATGTTATGGAGAGTATTAGGTAAAGGGGTAAATTGTCTCTTCAGGTCCCCATAAGTAAAAGGAATGGTGGTTTTAACAACGGTTACTTGGTTGTTGACAGGTTGAGGTGGTTTTGGAGGAGGGGGATTGAATTGTAAGAAGCCTTTGTTTGGTTTTCTAAAGTGTTGTGAGTTGTTTTGGTTGCTTTGTTTAGACTTCTCAGTTCGGCTAGAAGTGGATTTTGCATCACGACTAGTAACCGAGTTGTGATAGTCACAAAGGGCTATGCATAAATGCATGAAAGAAGGAAATTTCATCATGGTCAATTTATCCTGAATGTGAGTTTGCAAGTTTTCAATAAACATCTTTTGGAGATGTGAATTAGGAACCTTGACATCTACTTGAGCATACAATAATTGATAGTGTGAAATGAAATCAGTCACTTTTTCATCCACATTTTGTTTACACCTCATTAAGTTAGCCATTGTCCTTTTAGGAGTCATATGGACTTGGAAATGACTTATAAAGGCATCAAAAAGTTCATCAAATGATCAAATTGAATGATTGGGTAAAGAGGAAAACCACTCCAAGGCAAAATCCTTTAAAGTCCTAGGAAACAGTTTAGCTAATAGTTTATTATCAAGGACAAAATCACTACATAAGGCATTGACATGAATAGTAGGGTCTCCTTTACCTCTGTACTTCTCAAACCTAGAAATCTCAATTCCTTGTGGCATCAATGTTCTTAAGATTTCCAAAGATAATGGGCTACTACAAACATAGTATGTGGGTGGTGTAGTTTGGTTGTGGTTTATGGTGGATATTTGTTGTTGCATGGAAGAAAAAGTGTGAAAGAGTTGTGTGATGAGAGGGTTAGTGTAAGTGGTATGAGGTGGAAGAGAGAATGGTGATGGAGTGTATGCAATGTTGGGACAAGTGAAGGGGATACTAATAGGGGTGAAGGTGGTGGAGGATGGAACATTTACCACAAAAGAATTAGGAGTGCTAGTTTAAATAGCGAAAGGAGTCACATGACTAACATGTTGCCTAGTTGTTGTAACATGAGGAGTGGTATAGGTGGGTATGGATGCTATGGTTGAAGGAGGAGGAATATGAGATCCTCCTTGGCTAACCACAATGTTTGCTAGTTGAGATGTGCTAGCATGTTTTCGATATATCTCAACAATTTGTTTCATAACATCTAAGCCCTCATCACTTTCAAGCATTTGATGGATGTTGTCTATAACAGGAATTGTAGTGGTTGAAATGTTTTCAAGACAAAAGTTTTGTTGAAAATGTGTTAAATCCTCATGAATGTTAATGACTTTGTCTTGCAGAATTTGAGCATTTGATGTGTCAACTTGCATGCTATTGGTAGGCACAATATTGCTAAAGGTAGGGTCCATACCTAATGTACTATTGTCAATACTAGGAATAGGAGCTCGAGACAACCCAAGGTCCACAATGAGTGTGTTATCGCGGGATGCCATGAATCGTGAACTTCTTCTCACTAAAGTATTATTAATAGGGCACAAAACACTCATGCAAAGGTTACTAAAGGGGGGGGTGGATGCAAATGAAATGAAAACTAGGAGCAATACAACACAAATAACATAAATTCTATAAACTAAAGTAGGAATGCAGTAACAAAAAATAGAAATGCAGAAGATACTGTGAAAACGACAAAAATTACTGTGCAGAAAGTGCAATTGGATTGATTCACCCAGGGTGGCGAATGAGTCCAGGGGTGAATTTTTTTGTGAGTTTTTAGAAATTTGAAATGATTTTGATGCTTTTCGGATGCAAAACTAGGATGTAGATGCAAAATTTGAGTTTTTGTAATGTTTTGACATGCAAAGATGAAATCCATATGAGATATTCACTAATGCAATTTTGTAAACCCTAGGATGCAAAATAATGCAAAAGCTAATGTAATGAGTCCTAGGATGTAAATGTAGATGTAAATAAAAAAGAGAATGTTCAATATGCAGGTTCACCAAAATGAACCATAGATTTTTGTGGTTTAGGATGCTATGACTCTCTTGCTCAATTAGGGTTTTTCACCTAAAGGAAAAGAGATAGATCCCACACAAAATATAGGTGGTTCACTCAAACTAATGCAAGTATAATGAAAATATTCCTAAATGAAATGATTTAAGTGAAAAAAAATGATAAAATGGATTGATTATTTATGCAAAACCTAAGAAATATGAAGCATTTGAAAACACAATGTTGTATGCAAACATGAACTAGAAACATGCATAAATAAGAATAGAATTTAATGAAACTGAATGGAATGCACCTAGAGATAGAATGTTGATGTTGGGAGGTTCTGGAATGTCTCAGAAATCACTATTAATGACCACTGGGACTCATTCGCCATAGATGGTGAATCCGTCCAGATTTTGGTAAATTCTACTGAAATAGGTTTTAGGATGCCAGGAACTAAAATATGAAGAAAACACTTTTTCCATCCTAGCAGTGGGACTTATTCACCACTGATGGTGAATCAGTCCACCTACAAAAATCTATAAATTCTGAAGTCAACTCTATGGGTCCAGATCTGTACTTGTCTTCTTATCAAGTTGATGGATCCAAATCTGCAGAAAATGGGCTGAATGATGTCTCCAAGCTTGAATTAGGTCTTTGTTGACTTGAATAGCTTTGATGAATTGTTGACCACTTTTCAACACCCATCTCTTTGAAAAAACTGCCTACAAAGCCTGCAAAAATACATGCAAAGAGGGGAAAATGGTTAAGGGTTAGAGTATAGGGATTTGCCTTGGTCAAATACCACTTTGGTAATCAAACCCTTGATAATGAAATGAAATGAAATAAGAAAGGAATGATGAACAAACAACAAGCAAGCGTCATGAACTCACCAAACCCTTGTTGTTGAAGTCTGAAGATATGTTAATGGCTGCTCCAAGATGCTTGATTCAATGATGCTATGATGCTTAAATGCAAGAATGAGATGGATGAATGTGTGTATTAGTTGATTAGGTGATTGGGGGTTAAAATGGATAGAAAAACACTTATTTATACACACTTATGCCCTAATTTCTTGAAAATACAACATCATAGGCCAACCTAAGGTCTTAATGAATAAAAACCCGAAAGAAATTTGAAATTATTTTGAATTTTGTTCCAAGAGGGACTCATTGGCCACCCATGGTGAATGGGTCCCACTTAAGGCATGCAAGTGGGTGTTAGGGATTAAGTTGCATTTAATGATATTTGTTGGGTTTATATTCAAAAACACACTTAATTAAGGTGTGTAAGTGCATAAAGGGGCCAAATAAAACATAAGAAATGTGTAATTAGTGGTGACAATCCTAGAAAAGCATGAAAGTTTGTTACAATACTTTACAACACTTTAGAATAAGACTTGGTAAGAGATAAAAAGGGAATATTTAGATGAATTATAATAATAAGAGTCTAGAAAAGTGTAGAAATGTGTTACAACACTTCACAACACCTTCACAAGACATCATAAAATCTTAATAATTTGAATATTAAAGACCTAATGTGAATGTATAAGTCACATTACAACATTAAATCTAAGCAAAATAAGCCAAGCAACATAGGAAAAAGACCTAAATGACCATGAAAATGTCTAAAGATCCATTTTTCTACGGTACATACATATCATCCAAGAACCTCTTAACACCATCCATAATTAGCCATGTTGGCTAAGGGTAGACCTAAATTCAAATTTTATATGAAACATGTAGCGAGTCAATCCTAAATCAATTTTGTTTCTGCCAATAATAGATGATGTTATATGCTTCCTTCAAGGATCTTACACTAATCTTATTTCACCTTCACACACTTCCTCTAACTAGTGCATGCTTCCCTTCTCTGGCACAAACACTCAGATGTTATTCACAATCAACCATCTAACACAAACTACACTTTGTTACTTACAACTTTTTGTCTACTAAAGCTCAACTTCTAAAACTTTTAAATATGATACATGAGTAACACTGATTTAGGTCCAAATTGCAAGCCATAACATTCAATTACGGTATAATACAAAGCAAAACACTATGACATTATAATACCATTTATGAGTAATAATCCACAAGATACTTCTGCAAACACTTTTAGACTACTTCCAACAACTGTATTAGACACAAGATTATATTTAAAGCATATTACAAGTAGTATTCTTCACAGTAAAGATTAACACTAGCATTTTGCAATTGATCAGAATACTTCTTGATCTCAAATTATTTGACATAACAAAATTAATTACATTTAATTCTCACTAATCTACTAACATCACTCTTTTGACATCAGTAAGCACCTTTGACATCACTAGCACCTTTGACATCAATGACAACATATGTTCAACAATTTGTTGAACATATGTTGTCATTGATGTCAAAGGAGTGATGTCAATAGATTGGTGATAATTAAATGTAATTAATTCTAGCATATCATGTCAAAGCTTTTTAGATTAGGAAGTATTGTGATCAACTACAGAATGTTAGTGTTATCATTACTAAGAAGGAAGATACTTTTAGTATGCTTGAAATATTTTCATGTATCTACTACAATTGTTGGAGGTAGTCAGGAAGTGTTTGCGAAAGTATTTTGTGGTTTTCTACCCATGCACTATATTATATTGTTAGAGAAATTTTCTCCACATTATACCATAGTTGAATGCTATGGCTTGTGGTTTAGACCTAAATTAAAGTTACTCATGATATACTAGATTCCAAAGTTTTAGAGGTTGAGCTTCAATAGATAGAAAGTTAGAAGTAACGAAGTGTTGTCTGTGCTGACTTGTTGACTATAATTAATGCTTGAGTATTTGCACTGGAGAAAGGAATCATGCATCAGTTGGAGGAAGCATGTGAAGATGAAATGGGACTAGTTTAAGATGTTTGAATGAAATGCATAACATCATCTATTATTAGTAGCAATAAAATTAATTTAGGAATGACTCACTACACGTTTCATATCAATTTGAATTTAGGTCTACCCTTAGACGGTCTGGCTAATTTTGGATGGTGTTAAGAGGTTCTTGGATGAAATGCAATATTGATAATATATTAGAATGTATATATTTATGACTAGGATTCATCCAATGATATGCGTGTGTAGGATTGCTATGTAATCAAAGGTCTTAATACGAATATTCAAATGATGTAATGGGAGTTGCATTCCAATAATTGTGTGCCATTATTAGATCATATGCTATATAGGAGATTGTATGAAGGTAGATTAGATCAAGTGTAATTCGTGTTATCAATCTTGTACATCTGCAAATCATATCTCTATAAATTAGTAGGATTGGTGTCTTGTCTATGGAGTTGGTGCTTAGATCTTTGTGTTGGGGATTGGTGTCTCCAGTAGGTTGGTGCCTACAAATGCAATTGGGGATTGGTGTCTCCAGTAGGTTGGTGCCTACAAATGACCTTGGGTAAGAATACAGTTTGATATAAGTGGATAATACTTATATGGTGACATGTATAATGATATAATGAATGTTTGATCTACACAAATGTATAGGAATATAACCATGTGGAGATAAGGTGATGGATAAATATGTGGGAATATGTGTGTATGAGGATAAGTAAGGCTATGGGAATGAGCCTAATGTTACATAAGATGTTGTGACTTATCAATATGTATATGTATCAAGATGTTTCCTTAAAATGGACATACAACTAGGTAGGAAATGGTATGAGTATGTCAATTTCACCATTACAATAGGATATTTTAATATACTCTTATATATAAGTTATACATATTTTTTATGTTTAATAATTTTGTAGTTGTTATATGAAAAGTGAAATATTCTTATGAGAGAATAAATAAATTTACTCTTTATCATTGTATTTAATCTTTTAAATTTATTATTCCCTTTCCTCCTATGAAAATTAATAATATGTGAGTTGAATAAAATGTAACTACATCTTATGTCTTCAATTTGATCCTAATCCTCACCATAAAAAATTTAGGTCCTAAAATTTCTGTCCCAAATCCTAAATATTCTCTTCATGTTTAAGGCTAGGGTTTTTTCTTCAAGAAGGCAAATAGAGGCTCATAAATAGAATTAGGATGGTTAAAGGATAATTATGAGAGTAGGTAATATCTCCTAATCATTGAAATTAGGAAAAAATTAGGAGGGTGTTCCTAGAGGTATTCCTTAACAAGAATTCAAATAAAATAAAATGGGATGACCAAAATAAATAAGAAAGAATTATACCCAAAATACACACTTGACCCCTATAGCTATCACTAGGTCAAGAATGGCCAACTAAAATGACCTCTATATAACTGATAAATAATTTGTACATTCATCAACAAGTGATAATAGTGTAACACTTTATTGTGATGGTTTCATTTACAAAAAATATAAATATTGGAAAAGTATAGGTATATTAAAGATGGTTCTTTAAGAATATAATAATTAGGTTTTTCTTAAGGGTTTCCTTAGGTTTTTACTAAATTGAATGAAAAACATATATTGTCTACTTCCTAATTCATATACTACTAGTGGTTTATATTGATGATTTTAAAATATATGTGTAAGGTTTGAGTCTTAGAGACTAATTCCCTATTGGGTAACATAGTCATATACACCATTCATATAATAATAAAAACATCTACTTAATAATTCTTCATTAGAATCATAATAATTCATATGCAAAATAGATAAGACCAATACACAAATACTATATTACATTGATTTAAAGTTCTATAAAACTTATCTAGTCTCTATTACAATCACTAGTGAATGTGCTAAAGAAGGATCTTAAATATATAAAAAATATTATCCTACATAATGAGCTAAAACCTCTCTCCTTAGATACCTACCATATATCCTTATATACCTCTCTCTTAGGTTCTACCTTGGAGACATGACCATAGTGCTACCCTCTCTCTCTATTTCCTTATATACCCCTCTAATCTTTCCCCCTCTCCTTCTATCATACATGTAGCAAGCTACCCTCTCTTTCTCTCTCCATAGGTACTTACTCTCTCTATATCTCCTTTGGTAATTATATATATATCTCTCTTTCATTTTATTAGTCTTGTAAAATTAAGAAATTAGAACTATGAGTTGGTTCATCTCCTCTCCTTCTACCATGGTGAGATAACCTCTCTATCTACTTACCTATACCTAAGTTCTCTCTCTATCTCTCCTTAGATACTTCTCTCTCTCTCTTTATTTTATTAGTCTTATCTTGTACATTAAGAAAAAATATTTATGAGTTGGTTTCAGCTCTCCCTCTCCTTATAATATTGGGCTAAACTCTCTCCTTAGATCGTTACCCTCTCTATCTCCTTAGATACCTTGAGCTATCTCTTAGGTTCTACCTTGGGGGAATGACCATAGTGCTACCATCTCTCTCTCTCTCTCTCTCCCTTTCCTTATATACCTATCTCTCATCTCTCCCTCTCTCATTCTACTATACATGTAGCATGCTACCTTATCTTTCTCTATCCTTAGATACCTACTCTGTCTCTAACTCTCCTTAGATACTTCTTTCTCTCTCTCATTTTATTAGTCTTGTACAAATTAAGAAATTAGAACTATTAGTTGGTTTCATCTCTCCCTCTCCCCTTCTACCATAGTGAGCTAACCTCTCTCTCTCTTTAGATACTTCTCTCTTTCATTTTATTAGCTTCTTATCTTATACATTAAGAAATATCTAACTATGAGTTGGTTTCATCTCTCCCTCTCTCCTACTATAGTGAGCTAACCTCTCTCTCTCTCTCTTTAGATAGGTATATTATCTCTCTACCTCTCCTTATATACTTCTCTATCTCTCTCTTTCATTTTATTAGTCTTATCTTGTACAAATTAAGAAATTAGAACTATGAGTTGATTTCATTTCTCCCTCTCTTTCTCTCTCCTTAGATACATACTCTCTCTATCTCTCCTTAGATAATTATCTCTATCTCTTTCATTTTTATTATTTTTTCATTTTTTTTGTTTTACTTTTTTTATTGTTTTTTATTTCCCCCTCCTCCCATCTATCCCACGTCTCCTTGTAAAGCTAAATCTGCAATCCAATTTCTCATTCTTCTCTTGCTGATGATGGATCACTAAGTGTGATAAAAAACTTAGAGAAAAAAATATACACAGTTTAATCCAAAAGTATACACTATTCATATTAATGGATTGTGAAAAACTAATAACAACTAATAAAAATATTTTCATAAGTAGAATACCACTAAAGCCTCGAAAATAGATGTTATAACTAGAATAATTGACTACAATACATTCAAGTTGATATAATTTTAAATACTTTATTGTGGTAGATTATTTAAATTACAATGTATTGTAGGAGGTGATTGCATATTCATTTAATTATAATTTGTTTGTCATATTTTATCTTTATTCTTGAGAGCCTACCCATATGGAAAAAAATATTCACTTTTTAAGAGGAAAAGCTATTGAACCTTGAAAATAAAATGGACACTCCATGTATTATAATAACTTTGATGGGTATATGGTGTTTTTGGGAGCCTGCTGCGGGCAAGCTAGGGCACCCGTGCCCTAGCTTCCTCTGTTCGTTTTCTAGGAGTCTGTGAGGGGGACAGGATTTGGTGTGGTGCGGGTTGAGGCCAGGGGTGGCCATTTTCTGCTTTCTTTTTGTCTGAGCACTGGTTTCCTTCGGAGTTACTTGGTGTTGGTTGTTGGGCGCATGGTACGGGTGAGGGGGTGGCTCTTTGCCTGCGTTCTCTGTCTCCTTTGCTGGCTGGGTGGAGCTCCAGTTGTTTCCTGGTGCTGGACGGTGTTCCTTGAAGGTTTTTTCTGCATGTAATTGCGGTGGGCAGGTTCTGGTTTGGGGTTTTTGGCTGGTGCTTTTGGTGGGTGCTTCAATGGCTATGAATGCATCGATTGGTGAGGCGAGGGGAGATAATGCTATGACGGAGTCTGGTGATGGGGCTTCCTTTGGAGAGGGTTGGACAAAATTGAATTCCTTTAAAATGCATAAGGTAAATGGATGCTTGGAGAGGGCGCAAGTTCGTCCTGTGTTGGTGATTCAATTGGAGGCGGTCGCTGAGGATCTAGATTATTACAACAAACATGTTTTGATTTGTAAGTTTATGGGGATGAGGGTTTCCCTTTCTTTCTGGGACACTTGGATCTGCAAGACATGGTCTCCGGAGGGCGACTTTGATGTTTTGTTGGCTACAAACAATTTCTTTCTGGTAGACTTTTCGTGCATTTCAGATCGAAATAAGGCATTTGAAGGGGGGCCTTAATTTTATAATCAAGTAGGTCTTTTCATAAAACCATGGCATGGAGGCTTTAATTCGGTAGAAGAGTTGCCTTCTAGGGTCCGGGTTTGGGTCCGCCTTCCTCGGCTGCCACTTGAATGTTGGATAACTGATATTTTACAATCGATTGCTTTATTGCTGGGTAAGCCTATTGGTCCTTCTCAACATACTTTGGATAAGAGAATCTTTTCTTATGCGAGGTTTTGTGTCGAGATTGATCTAAGTCAGCCTCTGCCTAATTCTATTGATTTGATTGTTGGCTCTAATTCCTGGACCCAGCCATTGGATTATGAAATTCTGCCTTTTTGGTGTCGGCTATGTCATGAATATGGACATCTAATGTGGAGGTGTCCTCAGGCTCTTAGTACAGGAGGTAAAATTAACGTGGATACTCAATCTAATTCGAGAGTGGAAAAGGGTAAGGATCCAGTGCAGGGCTTGGCAGCGGACAAAGAAGGTTTTGTTCCTGTTAAACCTCGCAATCGAGGACGGGGCCAAAAGAGGCCTTTTCAAGATAGACAGGAAGGAGAAAATTTCAATAGATTTGAGGCTTTGGATGGGTTAGTTCAGGAGGAAGGGTTTACTACTGACATGCAGATGGTGGATGGCGCTGGTTCTAAGGAGTTGGATGTGCTACTGCCTTCGGTGATCCCTGGAGTGGCTCAACTTGGTGACCTGGATCCTCAGATGGTGTCCGGTCTAGCTCCTTCCGCTCTAGCTATTGGTGCGGGGAATGGGGTGGTTGATGATTCTGGTGGCCCTTCTGGTGCTGGTAAGGTCCACTCGGAGGATCGGGATAGCCCCGATTTAGGTAAGTTTAGACCTTCTTCCTCTATTTTGGGTGTGCAGCAAAAATATTTTAAGAAAGGGACACCTGAGAAATCAATTAAGGTTGGTCGCAAAAAGGACCAAGAAAAGGTGAAGCTTGTTGGACAGACATTGGTTGAGGCTGGTTCGGTGAAGACTATTGAAGCTCACTTTTCCCAACCCCAACGATGATAGTTCTTTCTTGGAATGTGAGGGGTATGAATAGCATCCCTAGACAAAAGGCTATTCGCGATTTGATCCACATTCATTCTTCGGATGTGATTTTCTTACAGGAAACTAAGTTATCTTTGGATAGTATGTTAGGTGTGGCTCCTAAGATTTGGAGTCGTGGGCAATGTCAATGTGTGGGTGCTTCTGGTAATTATGGTGGAGTGGCTTGTTTTTGGGATCCCCGAAAGGTTAGTCCTATTTGGTGGATCTCTTGTAAGAGTTTGATTTCTTGTGTTGCTTCTCATTTAGAATCAGGAGAGAAAGTTATTTTCTCTAATATTTATGCTCTGATTGATTTCCAAGGTAAAGTGCATATGTGGGATCATGTTAGATATGTGAGATCTTTGGATCCTTACTTGCCTTGGATCCTGGCTGGTGATTTTAATGCTATCATTTCTTTAGAAGAGAAGAGGGGAGGTAGTGCTCACTTGGAGCCTTCCTCTAGGCTCTTGTAGGATAATATGGCCCTTTTGAGGTTCGTGGATGTCAAGCCAACCAATGGAATCTTCACATGGAATAATAGGAGAACTGGAGATGTTGCTATTTCTGAAAGACTTGATAGATTTTTGGTGTCTAGTTTTTGGATGGGGGATAGGTGGATGATTAGCTCTGAAATATTGGATTGTCGAGGCTCTGACCACTGGCCAATTAAGCTTGTGGTTGTTGTGCCTCAACGATGTGCTAGATAGACTTTCAAGTTCCAACTCATGTGGCTCCGGGATGAGTCTCTTCTTGATATGATTTCTAGCTGGTGGGTTCTTGGAAAGCCAGCTTATGGCATTGCTATGTACTCACTCTCAAAGAGGTTATAGTTCGTCAAATACAAGTTGAAAAGATGGAATAGGCAACATTTTGGTAATTTGTTTCATGAAAAACTGAAGGCTCAGGATAATCTGGACATAATCACCAGGAAGATTCGTGATCAAGGCCTAACGGATGAGTTGAGTTTTTTAGAAATGGCTGCAACAAAAGAGGTAGAGGAATGGGAGTTAAGAGAAGATTTTTTTTGGAAATAAAAGTCCCATATTGAATGGCTTCAGGTTGGTGATAGGAATACTTCTTTTTTTCACAACTCAGTTAAAGACCGGAGGCAAGGTAATGTTATTTCCTCTCTTGTGCTATCTGATGGGGAAATTTTGTCCTCTTCTGCCTCTATCTCTACAGAATGTATTCGGTATTTCTCTTCTTTATTTTTTGAGGATTCACCTCCAGCTGAGGAGGCTGAAACAAGGATTCTGAATTGTATCCCGCAGCTGGTGTCTAATGAAATGAATGAATCACTACTCTCTCCTATTACCTTGTTGGAGCTTGAGAATGTTGTGTTTCAGATGAAGAAAGGTAAAGCACCAGGGCCTGATGGATTCCCTATTGAATTCTTTTAGGAGCTTTGGGAGGTGGTTAAGTTGGACCTCTTAGAGGTTGTTAAGGAATCTTTCATGAATAAGAAAATGTTGAAGTCTCTGAATGCAAATTTTTTAGTTCTCATTCCAAAGAAGGAGGGGGCTAATTCTCTGGATCTTTTTCAGCCTATTGCATTATGTAATGTGGTTTATAAGATCATTACTAAGTTGATTGCTGAAAGGCTGAAACCTTGGCTTGGTGAGTTAATCTCTTAGGAGCAGGGTGGTTTTGTTGCTGGCAGGCAGATCATGGATGGTGTTGTGATTGCTGCTGAGATCATCCATTCTATGGAATCCTCAAAAGAAAAATCTATGTTTATCAAGCTGGACATGGCTAAAGCATATGATTGCGTTAAATGGAGCTTTTTGTTTAAGATTATTGGAGCTTTTGGCTTTGCGAGTGATTGGATTGAATGGGTTAGGAGTTGTGTTACTTCTTCCTCCTTCTCAGTGCTTCTCAATGGAGAGCCCACTGAGTTGTTTGGTGCTTCTAGGGGCCTCAGACAAGGAGATCCTTTGTCGCCCTACTTATTCATCCTACTTGCGGAAGGTTTGGGAAGGCTTATCCGTGCTCAGGTTGCTAGCGGCTTAATTCAGGGTTAGAATTGGGGAAATGGTCTTCCCCCTCAGTCTCATCTCTAGTTTGTTGATGATACTGCCTTGATGGGCAGGGCAAGGGTTGAGGAGGCTTTGAACTGGCGTAGTGTTTTGGACAGCTACTTGGCGGCCTCTAGGCAGCGCATTAATGAGGGGAAGTCTCTCATTTACTTCTTCCATACTCCTAAGGTTATCCAAAGGAGATTAGCAGGTATTCTTTGTTTCTAGATCAGTTTGCTTCCTTTCCTCTATCTTGGAATCCCTCTTGATATTCGTTCTCTCCCTAAAAGGTTTTGGCAAGAGACTCTTGACAAGTTTCGCATATTGGTTAGCCATTGGACTTGCAGGTGGCTTTCTTCAGCTGGAAGAGTGACTCTCCTAAAGTCAGTGGTCCAGGCTCTCCCTCTTTACAGGTGCTTTGTTCTTTCTACTCCTTCAAGTTTTATTCAAGATTTCGAGAGACTGTCTCGTCAGTTCCTGTGGTCTGGCAACCTTCTACATAGAAAGTGGAGCTTGGTGAAATGGGATGTTGTCTGTAGGCCGAAACAGGAGGGGGGTCTTGGTCTACGATAGACTGATTTGAATGGGCAGGCCTTGGCTACTAAGCTGTTGTAACATACCATCTCATAATTACACAAGTAAACTCAAGAATTTACTAGAAGGTAAATCAACTTAGTAAACAAGAGAGAGAATTTTTTTTATTTATTTTTGCATAAGCACAAGAATAAAGTATAACTTTTCTAGATAAAATTTTAAACTTGAATTCAAATATAATCATAACTGGAATCAAGATAATTCCTTACAATATTCATTTATATCACATAAGATACACTTAACATAAAGAATAGTTTTACCTCATAGGTTTAGACTGTCATAAGCCAAAACATGGAGTTCACTGCATCTGGAATGTTGATCTCTATCTTCACAAGCCTCAGAGAGTCTACTGCTACAGAGGGAGAGCATCATCCGAGTGCTTTTCCTCCAACCACGGACTCAAATGGTCCCTCACGCACTTCCAAACTGGAAGTAACCCGGCCCTTCTCGAAGAGTATAGATATAAGGAACTATCAAGTTTCTCCATCTCAGTCCTAGGGATGTGTCCTACAAAACTCAATCGACCATACAACTCTAGATCCCTTCTAGCTAAGTATGATCATTCTGATTGGTCTTGCCATCTAGACACTCACCTCTAACTCGTCTTGGAACTGTCTCATCCTATAGTTTACTTACTTTATTTAGAACTCTAGTCACAAACTAGTCTATATAGAAAATCCATTCTAGCCAACCTGACTTAGATCTAATCCTTAATCTAGGATATTCATTCAATGTAAAAATTTAGGTATTTCAAACCTTTTAAAAGTCCCTTATTGCATCCTTGCAATATCTAGGGTTTATGACGTCCTGTCATTTTACTCTCAAGATTCAATACCCATCATCTTTGATGTGTTAAATCAAGTTTTCAACATTATTGTAGAATCTCTTGAGGTATTATAAAGACTTCCTGTCTTGTTCTATGGTTTCTCGACCTTTCATTGTCAATCAATATACATGTATATATACAATGTCATATCTGACATAAGTGTTACCTATTTTCTTGTTCTCCAAAGATAATAGCATTAGTGAAGCAAAACATAAGAGCAATTACTTCTAGTCTTACCCAGACGACTTAGCATTTCCCAAATTCACATTTCATATTCATGAATAAGCATGATATTCAAGGAATATTCTCATTGATATGTATATATATATATCTTAATCAGTGTCATAACTTCTCATGTAGTTAGTACTTTGACTAAGTTCAAACCTTCAACCTTAATAGGTTAGATTCATAACAGATAATAACTTGCTTCCAACTTCCTTGTCTTCTTAATTTTATTCACCTTCAAATAAGGATAGGGTATAAACTCATATGATTATCATCCTTTATATAAGTATGTCGCATATACTTATAACAATAATCTCAAGTACAATAGACATGAAGGTTAAGTTTTGGTCTCCCAACATCCCCTTCTCAAGGTTGGTTACAACATTGATAACAAGTATTGGAATAACGAAATTCCTTTGTACACATAATTCTAAAAAAAAAGTTCAACAAAGGCTACAAGATCAACATCAATACATTTCAAGATCTCTCTTTCTCTTGAGAACCATGACATAAGCAACTGATGCTATCAAAGGCTATCTAGGGTTCCACACTCATGGGTCACCCATTTCCTTAACATGTAAATACAAAATTGACAAGAGGAATTCTATTTCCTACAAAGAAATCTTTTTCTATGTTGCAATCTCCTTACTTCAATATCATGAGGATATTTTCTAATCTAAAAAGTCCCATGAGAGAACTAGCAAGGTTTCATCGATAGAGCTATCTTAGTCTTTAACAAAGACTAAAGGGTCTATTTCCACTTTAACATAGACTTAAGGGTCTATTTCCATTTTTTTCTTAGTTACCCATTGCTATCTTGAAACCCAATTTCAATAATATATATAACAATACAACACAAGTATAAAGCACTCTGGTTTTCTCCAAACCTCTTAGGTGCTATGTAATCCCTCATTACTCTAGGAATATGAATACACTATAAAATAACCATTCTTTGACTAACGTCAATTGAATAATTCTAAAGGTTCTATTCACATATCAATACTTACAATCCTATTGATAATCCAATGTTCACTATCTCTCATCTTAATTGAATAATGAACTCATACCACTAGGGTTTCCTCAATACCTCGAATAGTTGTTAAAATCCTTAAGTGTTATGATAACTCCGACCTTAGATATTCCAAAAGAGGTCAATATCTCTCTATTTCTCTAGATGTAGGGTTTCAAGCACAAGCTTGATAACGTTTTCAAATCTTATTCTCATGTTGGGAAAACATAACTGTTTTAATATCCCTGCTATTTCATAGACACTCCTCTGAGATATTCATCTCTAGTTATTGTTAATCACGCTGGATATAATCTGATCGACTACCTAATGAATTTAGGTAGTAATGACAAATAAAATTTGAGCTCAATCTATATACAAAAGAATTATCAACTTTTCATTTATTTCAAGACTTACGCTAGTCTTTGAGACATCATTACCCACAGGAATTATATTTCCAAAGCAAAGCTTAGACTACTAGAAGTCATGATGAAACTTACAAGGTAAGAAGGTCTGACTCATACCTGAGTGATCACACCAATTATACCAAAATGTTATACCTTGCTTCCCTCTAGTATGACAACCTCCCTGTGATACGACACAACAAAAAGTGTCTTTCCCACTAAGCTCAAGCTTCCTCCTTCTCTAGCATTCATCCTTCTACACTAATAAAATGGAAGCTCTTAGAAAACGAGTTATCCTCATTCCCTTAGCGGCTAATGAGTAGATATAGAATGTAGTAATCTGAAAGGAGTTCGTCGATGTCAATAGTTTCTGTTGAAGTACTTCTTCCTTTTCCTCGACGTCGTCTTCCACAATGCAAGATGTACTCCCCATTCTGAAGCAACCATCTTTTCTTTTATTTTGTAGACGAAAGGCCCATGTGCCCAGTGCAAGGAGAGTTCCCCCCTAAGGCAAGGTCGTCCCCACTTAAAAAACGGTTCCAACTCCCCCCCTCACGCCAGCTCAAAAGAGAATTCGTTATAAAAGTTGGTTACTCGATGGTAGTAACTGCCCACACCTCGAATTATTCCCTCAAAAATCCATAGTTACTGCGTTAATACTGGAAAGCAAGAAACAGTTAAATGAAATTTAGTTATCTCCTTATCTTACATGGAGAAGGCTCAGATTAAGAATGAGGAACTTTGAATCATCGATGGGTTAGAGCCCGTGCCACTTTGTGGTAAGAAATATGTGGCCAAATGGCACAAGAACATTTAAGAGTTGGACTCTATATAGCAACTTACAATGAGTTGATCATTTTTCCTCCCCACCGCTTAACAACCAAACAAAACATACGGATGTAGCATAATTAAAGAGGATGGTAAAAGGAATATCAATGTCACATAGAGGTGCCAATAATATAAGTTGGCGGTTATTAATTCTTGCTATATGCATGTGGGCGTCATTGCCATATCACCAAGAACATTAATATAACCATTTCAAGATATATCACTCATCATGCTTCCATTAGCATGTAAGCATTTATATATTAATGATATTTTATATCATTACCATTATATATATCAAATATATATATATAGATTTGTATGAGTAAATATACTATTCTTTTTCAGTTTATATACACATATTTATATACACAAATGGACATATATATATTTATATCCAAATGTCGATGTGTACTCGTCGTATACATTGTGAATATATATACATATATTTATATCCACATGAGCTTTTATATATGTATCCTTATGCATTATAAAAGTAAATGGTTACCCATTTATTTCTAATCCATTTAAAATGAGGAGAACAAGACTTAATGACCTCACGGTCTATTTACCTTTGTGATGCCACTAACAATCCTAGACATGCATGGTTAAACGAGGTCAACTGCTTGACCTAAACAACTCTCAAATGGAATTTCTAGGGACTCTTAACTTACCCATCTCCCAGGTGATATTCCCCTACTTTCTCTGGAGGTAATATGATTGATCCTTATATCTATATCCTTCTCTCTGATGATGCTCTCCCTCCTTTTCTCGGAGGGCGGAAACTGTTCCTTGAATGTGACTTGCATTCACCAACTCAAGATTAGTGTATTATTAATCATTTCATAATCCTTATATGAAATCTTCACACCTTGACAAATTTTGAACACATGTCAATTTTAGTCAAATAAACCTAACTCATGAAAACATTGATTTTTCCTAACATTAAATCATTGAGTCATGCGTAAGAATCTACTATTTACTTCAAAAGTAAAAAGTAAAACATAGTTAAAGTTAGGGATGTAACAGCTGTATTGGCGCTGGTGTTCTTAGCAACATATGTGGTGGGCTAAAATTCTTACCCTCAAATATTTGGGTGCGGTGGAAAGCATGGAGGTTGTAAGATTCAATTTGGAGGGGAGAGGTTCTATGATCTGGAATACCCTCAAACGGGGTGCGAAGCTAGTGAAACAGGTCCTTTTTTGGATTTGTAATGGGGGTTGGGAAGCTCTTTTCTGGCATGATTCTTGGGATGGACATCCCCCTATTTTGTCTTCTCATCCCCACCTTCAGGACTTGTGCCAGATTTTTGAGGAAGCGGGTTGGTGTCATGTGGCTGACTTCAAAACTCAGCATTCTTTGAGTCAAATTACTATGTCCAGGTGGAAGGACCCTCAAGATTGGCCTCTTGGGGGGATTTTGGAGGATCATCAAGTGCTTGCTAAGATTCTTTCGGATCGTGCCTGCAACTCTCTTCTTGGGAGAGATGTGCTTGCTTGGGGTCCAGATTTGCGAGGTAAATTTTTGGTTGCCTCTGGTTATCAGGCTTTGGATAAACATGTCTTTGGGAGCTCTGAGGTTCCTTGGCGGAAGCATGTTTGGAATAAATTTGCTTGGCCTAAGTGTAATTTTTTCTCTTAGCTCGTTGTCCAAGGTAAGTGTCTTACTTGGGACAATCTTTGGAAACGGGGGTTCCAGGGACCTTCCATGTGTGTTCTGTGTGGTCAGCATGAGGAATGCTTCTCGCATCTCTTTTTTCAGTGTTTCTTTGCTAAGGATATCTGGCATCACTGGTGGAATCTTTGGAGCTTACCGTGTTGCCATGTCTCTACCTTGGTTGATTTTTGGAGGAGACAGGGATCATCTCCTGCCAAAACCTCTTTTCTTAAAATTGCTTGGAGCATTGGCCCTAGTTTGATTGTTTGGCATATTTGGTTGGAGCGCAACAGACGGATTTTCTTGGATAAAAAATTGATCTCTGAAAAACTTTGGAGGCAGATCCTTGGGGCTCTGCAGGAGAATTTGTCTACAAAGTGTGATTTGTCTGTGCCTGTTGATCCTGGGGAATTGGGTGTTGTTAATTCCCTGGGTCTTGCGGCTGGGGATAGGAGAAATTTGGGCAGGGTGCACCATAGGCGTGGGCGCGAGAGGGTGGCTCGTGATGGATTCTAGTGTCCGCCTGCTCTAGGGGAGCTAAAAATCAATACAAATGGGTCATCTAGGGGTAATCCTGGGCATGCTGGAGTTGGCGGTATTGGTAGAGACAGCTTGGGAGTGGTGGTGTTTTTCTTCTCTATGTATCATGGTTTGTATACCAATAATCTTATGGAGGCTAGTGCTATTCTTATGGCAATTGAGCGTGTGGTTGGCCTTGAGTGGCGGCAGATTGTTTGTGAATCTGATTCTCAGGTGGTTATTGATATGTTGCATAAGTGACAGTTGGAGGATGTGAATTGGCAGCTTGCTGTGGTTGTGAAGCAAATTATTTCTATGTGCTCTTCTTTAGAGTCCATTGTTTTCCTCCATATTCCGCGAGAGTGGAATAGGGTAGCTGATGGACTGGCTAAATGGGCGACGAAGAGGACCGATTCTTGGTGTGTGGATGGTTGGGGCAATCTTCCAATTGACTTGGCCCCTATCCTTGAGGAGTGGGTCGCTGAGGATATGAGGTGCTTCTTGGGTGTGAATTAATTCTTGTTTTGTTGGGCCCCCTGTGGCTTCTTTCTTCTGACTTTGTAATGTTGTTCTGATTCAATAAAGTTTTTACCCTTTTTAAAAAAAATAAAAATAAAAATAACTTTGATGGGTATTTTATGTGCATCAACAATTCCTAAAAAATCCTTTGTAGTTTATGTAGTCACTTATTGATGCACTATTAACATTATCTACTTTAATTGTCTACCGTGAACATAAATCCAAATTACAACATACATCTAATATTTTTTCTAAAAAATGCATAGATAATAACCACAAAATAATTTTTTCTTCTATTATAAGACAATGCCAACAAATTTGAGATAGTAAAAATACAAAGATAAAGAAAAACCTCCTAATCTTTTAATTTTAACCAATCAATGCAACTTAAGCTAAGCAATAATGCATATAACTAAAGAATATACTTTTTTATCTTTATGGATAATTAGTTGCACTTGTTTGTGATGCACAAATAGAAATAAATTTATTTCAGATTTTATGACACATAGTTTAAATATATACATATAAATACATGTATACACAATTTACAAATTCTAATGGTCCAAACTAGGTACATTAGAATGCAAACATGTCGAGCATTCTACATATATACAAAACCACCTTAGATTTAATCTAATCAATATGTTACACTCCATCTCCTTGATGATTATATTATAATTGCACATTAATATTATATTACGTATATTAATGATGTTTATGTATTTTAATATTATTATAATACATATTATGTTTTATTTTTTTGAATGTATTGGTCAACCTTTCTGTAACATATGTTTTTAGTATACATAAGATATTGGAATTGTATATGAGCATGACATAATGTATCAATTATTTTGAAATAATTAGAGTGATAGTATAAAGATGCATTTCTTAACAAAAAATTAAATAAAATTAAAATTCACAAGGTTTATACCTTTGATACTATTTTTGGTGTCTTTCCAACAATTGTCTAAATTGATAAAAAAAATATGTTACATTGAAAGTCACTTATTTTTAATAGATTCATCAAAATATCTTAAAATATTCCACCCATGAGATTGTTATAAACTAGAAAAAGCACACAAATGTATTATTCGATGGTCGATGAACACATATAAAAAATTCTCAACCAAACCCATGAGATTGTTATAAACTAAAAAAACATGCAAACATATTATTCAATGGTCAATAAGCACACATATAGACACTTCTCAGTCAAACACTACATAAAACAACTTAAATATAAAACATAAATATACAATATTTAACTGAGAAAACTATTCATATATAAACCTATCAACCATCCAATAACACTTTTAAATACGTTTACTAATAATATAATATAATAAAAACCCATTCATCCCAATTTTTTTAAAAAACATTCAAAGATGAATCTCCCATATGATAAATTGAATTTCTTTCAAAAAATTCAACTCAACATAAAATTGGATCCATGTTAGTCGCTGACCAACATAATTTTGCACAAAAATAAAGTTTTAAGAGTACTTTTATGGCCAAGACTTTAAGGAACCTGAAGAGTAGGGACTACAAGAAACTCAACCTGTAGCTTTTTGTTGAGCAACCCATAGCTAGAGAAGATCTAGAAACCTTAGCTTCCACTAAGAGCCCACCAAAATCAAAGAAAATAAAAAGTGTGGCTTCTACTTCTGTACTTGCAAAGAAGCAGAAAAAGGCTATACAATCAAGAAGGCGATCACATTGCTTGAGGAAGAAAGGGCCCATGAAAGGAAAAGATAAAAAGAAAAAGGAAGATGCTGTGATGATTGAAATAGACACAAATTCAAAGGGAAATGTCCTTGGTGATGATACAAGAACACCAATTATACAACCCCTATATTTAACTAGCACTTCTTACTCAGATTCAAAGGATATTTTTATTGCAAAGAAAAAGAATAGACCTCCAAAAAGCTCTGTTTTAGAGGAAGGGTTTATGCAGTTATAGGAGGTTGAGGAAGAATTGTTTTTGGAAACTGAAAATAATTTTTTTAGAAGGGAGAAACAAAAATAAAGAAATTCAAGAGGCCTTGAAGAGAATCAAACATTTAGAAGACCAACTAAAAGCATATCAACAAAAGGACAGTGAAAGGGATTCAAGGATTAGGGAGTTGGAGAGAAAACTCCACAAATTTGAGCACACATCAAAATTAGAAGTTTTGGAATAACTTTCCATGGTTGAAACAAATGAAAAAGATTCAATTCCTAAGAGATCAATTGGACATATACAGACCCCCACTATACCCACTTTTGTGTCATTGGGTATTGAATTGTGGAAGAAAATACAAGAGTTTTCCTAGAAAGAAAAAGATTGGGAAAAGGAGAAAACATAATGATATCTACACATGCCAGGATAGTTGAAAAGTAGGAAATTGAGGTAAAAAGATTAAAGGTGAAAATTTATGAACTGGTAGACAAGACAATTCAATTGATGAGGTGTAGACCTCCTGCCAGGGTATATACCCTATTTTTACAAGAAATTTTTTTATGTTTTTAGTTTAGGTAGATAATTAGTGATCTCCCTTTTCCATGAATAGAAAAATTTTGTTCTTAGACACTTTCCAGAATACATCATAAATGCAAGACCAATTGTGTGAATTCTACTTGCACAATTTGGTTCTTTCAAATGAAACTACATGGAACCCACTAATATTTGTGGGAGATCTTCAAATCAGGGCTCTAGCTTCTTATGTCAAAAATGAAAATCAATGGGGAAAAATAATGTAGGAATATGATCAAGAGAGGGAGAAATATCTCCCTCTATAACTAAGAGAGAAGGTAGCAAACCCAAATGTAGTAGTAGACCAATGGTTGGATCTCTTAGAGCACACGAGAGTTGCAACAAAGATAATGGACTATAGAGAAAAGGATTACAAAAGAATGAAAGGACTAGAAATAGAAGGCATAAGCAAAGAGACACTTGGATTTTCTCAACGTAGATCAAAGGAGCTCATGTCAGAACTAAAAAAGAAGGAACCTCATTCCATTTATAACTATGTGGCAACAATTGGTAGGTCACATAAATACATTTCAATTACCTTAAGAAATGAAATTAATTGGTTTCCTCTTACCTTCCATCCTCCTCTCCTCCTATTCCCCATACCACACTGGACAAGGAGGAATCAAGAGGAAGGTATTGCAATAGAGAACAAAAGACTAGAAAAGCTCTCAGATCAACAAGGTTTCTACTTGAATTAGGGTAAAGGGGTGACTTATGTCATGGATTTCAAACAGATGACCCTACAATATAACCTTTAACCTTGAAGTTGCTTGAGGACAAGCAATAACTTAGTTGGGGGGAAATTATGGGATCCATAATTAGCTAGTTTCCTTTCACTATTTCATACTTTTCATTATCTCTTTCTGCTAAGTTTCAAGAAATTACTAAGACCTTATATACTTTTATATACTTTTAAGTAGACTTAAGTATGTGGAAATGGAAATATATGTTATGCTGATATATTTATGTATGAATGCATGAATGTCTATGAGATTTAGTATGATTCTATGTAATTTATGATTGTTAATAATGCAAATGCCTTAGGAATAAGACTAACGCCTTGCAGTAAGAAAGAATGTCATCTCACAACAACAGGTTTCTCATCTTGCAACATAAAGACTAAAAATTGTTGCAAAGAAGAAGTCAAATGACCAAGGCGTGACACTTTCAAAAGGAAACAAAGGTGATCATTTATTGATCAGTCATAAGCCACCACATAACACTCTTGCTCACCAAATAAGATAGCTAGTAGAAGGAAAAGTCTACTCTCATCAAGACTAATTTATGACAAGACTATTCTAAGGAACACATTTTTGTTAAAAGTAGTTAAATTGTTGGGCATAGAATCCAAATTTGGTTTCTCTACTCCTACTTTATATAGTTATTATTTTTATGAATGCATATGAAATTTAGTATGATTCTATGTAATTTATGATTGTTAATAATGTATATTCCTTAGGAATAAGACTAACACCTTGTAGTAAGAAATAATTTCAGCCCACAACAATAGGTTTCTCAGCTTGCAACATAAAGACTGCAAATTGTTGCAAAGAAGTCAAATGAGCAAGGCATGACACCTTCAAAAGGAAACAAAGGTGATCATTTATTGATCAGTCGTGAGACACCACATAAAACTCTTGCTCACCAAATAAGATAGCTAGGAGAAGGAAGAGTCTACTCTCACGAAGACTAATTTATGACAAGACTGTTGTGAGGAACATGTTTTTGTTAAAAGTAGTTAAACTATTGGGCATAGAATCTGAATTTGGTTTCTCTACTCCTACTCTATATAGTTATTATTTTTTGTTTCATACTAAGTCCTCTTCCTATCTTTGAGGGAGAGTTGATGGTTTTTTCATGAGTTTGTCTTCAATCCATGAATAATGAAACTCATCACAAACCCTATATAGTGGGATTTTCTATCGAGGAGGAGATTTAGTTACCTAGTTAAGCTAGTTATTTGCTTACCATTATTACTAAGTAGTTGCACACAATAGTAGGATGTGTGTTATTGAATAAAATATACAACTAATAAATTTTGGAAGACAACTATTTATGCCTACTTTACAACAAGTGGCTAAAATTTATCAAAATAAGTGAATTTTTGATAATTATTCTACTAGGGGGCTCAAACCAAGGCCTTACTATTCACTAGCTTAAGATTAGTGATGAGGTCTCTACGAAATTATTTTAGTCCATATGATCTTGTCACACCTCAAAAAATTTAATACATCAAAGAAGGTCATCTCTTCATAAATTTTTTTGATATTATTCAAGCTTTTATTTACCATTATCAACAAGTCTTGAAATATCAAGACTCTTCATTGAGCAACAGATCCATACTCTTTAGTAATGCATTTATGTGGTCCCTTATTTACTCTTAGAATTGTAGTAAGTTATGTGAGATCAAATTATCACCCAGGAAGATCTTCATGGGGTAATGTTTAATATGTCCAATGACAAAGCTCTTGTATGTAATGGTTTTCCACATGAAAATCCTTATTGTAAATTGTTAGTAATAATTGTTGTCATGTTCACTTGGAAGCTTGTTATTCAAATTATGTAAGTGATCATATCAACAAAGGAAATGCTAAGTTCATACCTAATTTTGGGGATCTAGAGAATATCTATAATTTGAGACTAATCACTCTTTTGAATGTCTCTTATAAAATATTTTCCAAAGCCCTAATTCTTTGGTTGTACTACTTTCTTCCTCTCATTGTCCAACCTAAAGAAATAGGTTTCATAGAAATACACATTTTAAAAAATATTATTATTGTTTGGGAAGGTATGGAATTGGCCAGATACTCTTGTTAATAAGACATTTTTGTCAAAATTGACTTTGTCAATTCCTATGATCTTATTTAGTGGCCTTTCATTATTGTTGTGCTTCAGATATTAGGATTTGGGTGTAACTTCTTTCACTTTATTTAAAAACTTCTTGTTGATTCTTCAACTTTAGACAATCTTCATACTTTAGGATTTTGAGATCTGTATAGTAGATTTTTCCACTTTCTCTCACTCTTTATGTGTTGGTGGCTAAATAATTTGACTATTTAATTACAAATTTTGTCTCACATAATCTAGTCAAAGACATCTCTCTTCAACTAATTCTTCTCAATGGTTTGTTAATAGTTATTTTTCAAAGATTATTTTCTTGCACTCCTAGAAGAGGAGGATAATTTTAAATAAAATTTAAAATTCCTAGGAACCTTTTGTTAGCCTTTGGCTCAAGTATTCACTGATAAAAAATCCAATTCTATCAGCAAACATTCCTCCCTTTGTTTTCCTAGCTTAATGCCTTTGGGTGGAAATAGATTAATCATGATGAAATCGTTATATTTATAGGAATCCCTTTTTCTTTTCAAGCTTCTTATTTTTATTGTTGTCAAGTGGTTATTGATTGTGTTGAGTAGCTTTCTTATTGGATCACCAAACCTTTTTCTTGGCTATAATTTTTTTGGTTTGTTTTAAGGTTTTATTTTCTATCCATATGTATTACTCTTCATGTTGGATGCCTTTGAAGAATTCCTATCAAGAAACTTGAAAACTTGCTAAGGGATTTCTTATGAGATGTTTCATACTAGGGAAAAGGATTTCATCATGTATCTAATACTTTTGTTGCCTCCTTTGTGATTTTTTTGTCTTAGTCACATAGATAGTCAACATTAAGGATTGGCTATTTGTACTAAATAAATAAGTAGAAAAATCAAGGTGAAAAAATCATATAAGATTTTTTATTTCTTTTGGAGTTCATTGACCATAAAGCTTAGAGAAAAAAGGATTTCATTCCATTCTTGTTATGAAGGAACCTATTCAAATTTAAGACACTTTCATGACTAAAAGTACATGGAAGGCTTGTGACTTAATTAAACCATGACTTATGTGGAATGGTGATGGTTTTGTAATTAAACATATAAAGGATCATGCTAGGTGCCTTCATTGATTATCAATAAAATCACTAGCTATGACTACATATAATGGTATCCTATAGCGTGTTTATATAAATTATGTATATGATTAAAGTAATGATTCACAAGTGTTTTATAAAAATGGGTAGCTAGAAGAATATATGCAACCAAAAAGAACTCTACCCTTGTTGATAGGAGAGTTATTAGTTTGCCAAATAATTTGACATCAATTTTTAAATTTTTTTATTGATAGGTCTTTTCTAATTTGGAAGCAACTTTTTAGACTGCCTTTTTAAAAGAAATTGCAAAGTAACTTTTTATAGAGCCCTTTCATAGGAAGGACTCAAAAACATCTAGCTTTATTTGGTTGATGGGACATTTTTATTTTAACTTTCTTTGTAAGTCAAGAAAGTTTCATGCTAATAGTGGCATGGTGTGATGGTTAAGTTGTTGTGATGTTATTCCTGTAAGCAAAGTTCAAACCCCATTGGAGCGTAATTGTTGAGAATTTATATTGGGGATGAGGTCCCCCATTTGTGACCTCACTAGTTCATAGCTTAGAGTCAAAAGCGTTTACCCCTCTTAATAAAATGGAAAGAAAGAAAGTTTCATTGGTTAGATATTTTATAAAATTTTGGATGCTATAAAATATTATGACATTCCACTTGTCTTAAAAAAAATAATTATTTGTTGTTTGGAATATTACTATATAATAGGTATTCTTTGAATTGTTATGTTGAAATGTGTAAAATATGCAAAATATGAAAGAAAATTGCTAAATGAAACATAATGTTACACATATAATTCAATAGACACATCTTGTAATTGTTTGATGAGATGAGACTGCCACTATATCATATAGATTCTTTTGGAGTGGATTGAAAGTAAATTGTACTAACTACGAAGATTAATTGAAGATTATCATAGGTTATAGAGATTTTTGAGGCCATCTTAGTTGCAAAAAAATCAAAGAGTGATTAGAGGTAATTATTAATTAGAGATATTGCAAAGAGAAAGTGCATGCAATTTATATTGGAAGATCACATGCTATAGCATAAGAATTGATAAACTCACCTACATGAAAAATTATTATTCCCAAAGCTATTAAGACCATTTTTTAATAGAAAATCCACGACTCTTTAATTTACTTTAACTTATTGTTAGTCTATAAGTTTCTCCTCATAGGCTCTCTCATAGGTTTCTCCTATTAAATTAATACAAATATTTTCATAAGTAGAATACCACTAAAGCCTCAAAATTACATGCTATTACTAGAATAATGGACTACAATACATTCAAGTTGATAGAGCTTCAAAATACTTTATTGTGATAGATTATTTAAATTATAATTTATTGTAGTAGGTGATTACATATTCATTTTTTTTTTTTTTTAGACTGCAGGAATCGGGTAGCACGACCCCCTATAAACTGCAGTGCGCCTGGTAAACTTTTTAACGTGACCGGCGGCGCTGGCGCGACACGCCCTCCGGTACCATGGGACGGGGGAGACTAGAACTCGTGACCAGCAGAGCCGCAACGGAATTACTTAGCCAACCGAGCTAGGGCCCCCGCCTATTACATATTCATTTAATTATAATTTGATCGTCATATTTTATCTTTATTCTTGAGAGCCTACCCATAAGGAAAAGAATATTTTCACTTTTTAAGAGGAAAAACTATTGAACCTTGAAAATAAAGTGGACACTCCATGCATGATAATAACTTTGATGCGTATTTTATGTGTATCAACAATTCCAAAAATATATTTTGTAGTTTATGTAGTCACTTATTGATGCACTATTAACATTATCTACTTTAATTATCTACCATGCACATAAATCCAAATTACAACATACATCTAATATTTGTTCTAAAAAATGCATAGATAATAACCACAAAATTAATTTGACCTGTAATATAAGACAATGCAACAAATAGATAATAACCCTCTAATCATTTAATTTTAACCAATCAATACAACTTAAGCTAAGCAATAATCCATATAACTAAAGAATATACTTTTTATCTTTATGGATAATTAGTTGGATTTGTTTGTAATGCACAAATAGAAATTGATTTATTTCAAGTTTATGACACATACTTCAAATATATACATATATAAATACTTACAAATTCTCATGGTCCAAATTAGGTACATTAAAATACAAACATGTCTCATTCTATATATATATATATAATCTAATCAATACGGTACATTCCACCTCCTTTGATGATTATATTATAATTGCACATTAATATTATATTAGGTATATTAATGATGTTTATGTATTTTAACATTGCTATAATACACACTATGTTTTTTTGAATGTTTCGGTCAACCTTTTTGTAACATATGTTTGTAGCATACATAAGATATTGGAATTGTATATGAGCATGACATAATGTTATCAATTATTTTAAAATAATTATAGTGCTTTTATAAAGATACATTTCTTAACAAAATAAAAAATAAAAAAATTTGACAAGGTTGATACTATTTTTGGTGTCTTTCTAACAATTGTCTAAATTGATAAAAAATAATGATACATTGAAAGTCACTTCTTTTTAATAGATTCATCAAAATCTCTTAGAATATTCCATCTATGACATTTTTTTTTTGATAACCTAGGGTATCCCCGAGACTCAACCCAGTGCGTTCCCTTTACGAGGCGAGCTAAGGTGAGACTAATCCTTGGGGATACACCAAACCGCCCACCGAGCCAAATGCATCGGTTAAAGACTGCCTCAGAGTCGAACCCAAGATCTTGGGGAGCAACCCAAGACTCAAGCCAACTCTACTACTCGTGCGGGTCCATCTATGACATTGTTATAAACTAGTTAAAACACACAAATATATTATTCGATGGTCAATAAACATACATATAAACAATTCTCAGGGAAACACTACACAAAATAACGTAAACAAACATAAATATACAATATTTAACTCGCAAAACTATTCAAATATAAACAAATCAACCGTCCAATAACACTTTTAAATACATTTACTCAGTATAATATAATAAACATTCATTCATCCCAAAAAGAAGTTTAAAAAAATTCAAAGAGAATCTCCCATCCGACAGATTGAATTTCTTCGAAAAATTCAACTCATAGCATAAAATTGGATCCATGTTAGTTGCCGACCAAAATAATTTTGCACGGCCAAAAAGTTTAAAGAGTACTTTTATGGCCAAGACTTTTTAGCCAAGGGAAAATAAGCTGCCGTATTAGGTAATTAATACCTATTACTCAAGTTATAAATCAATTAACAGAAACATCCAAGTCTGAGGAAGAAAAATTGTCTGTGTAATTCCAGAACTTTCCCAAACCTCATGTCTTGTCATGGGCCACAGTCATTAAACAGAAACTCTAGTTTTCTAATGGTGGGCCATCTTAATCTTGAAACAGTTGCGCTGTAAAGGAATCTTCTTTTTAAGATACCAAATAGGTAAACCTCGTGCCCCCCCCCACTCCAAGGTCCACTCTCCTTGCTTACTTGTACACTAAGATAAGGTAGGGGCTAGGACTTTTTTAAGCTTGTTGGTTTGACTTTCAGGTGTGATAGTTATGTGTTTTTATTTGGTTTCAATATATAGTCTTTTCATTACATATATATTTTTGGTCTATTTTTGAATTGAGTTAGTCTATAATGTCTAGAAAATATATTATTTGTATTTATTTTGATTGTGGTGTATAAAGTATTTGTAAGGGATAAAAGTTTATATTTGGATTTTTACATTTTTGTTTTATACTATTTTGCACAAATGTCGTAAGTATGTATGGATAACATTTCAGTTTGACTTAGTTGGTTTATAAACCAGCTCTTACCTAGAAGCTATCAATGAATTATTACCACATTTTACCTATCCTTGACCACTCCACATTTTGAAACCATGCCACCATGGTCTAGGCTAAACTATGTGACCTACTTTAGATCTAAGTTCAAATTCACCATTTTGTGCTTCAAGGCAAAACCTTTTAAAAAAAAACAACCTTCATCTTGTCATTTTGTCTACGAAAAGGATCAAATTTGTGATTATGGATATATATTAAGGATATTGTTGTGGTCATTATAAAAAATAAAAAATTATAATCTAGTTGGAACATCCAATGCTAGATTCCACATTTAAGCAATACTTCATTTCATAAGTCCACAAGATTTGTATCTGTGTAGCTTGTTTGACATGATTGTGACATCTTGTTCTCATAGGGACTTGACTATTGTCAAGATAAGGCTAGGGACTTCCTTTAGTCTTAAAGGAAGTCTCACTATGATTCTAAGCACAACCAGAAGGCTAGAAATGTAGAAGAAAAAAGTTAACAAAGTCAATAGATTAATATCAATAGACAATCGAGTTGCACCACCTAGATTAGATCACACAACATGTCCCAATGTAGGACCAAGTTGCATGGTGATCCCTAGTCCATACTAGTATAATTCTATACATACTTTTGCCACATCTTTTGGACCACTTGTTTGCATGTAGATTACATTATCCTATTGTAATGAATTTACTTATATCAAAAGTAGAAATACAAGTTTAATGAAGATGGTCCACATGATATCAATAACCAAACAATAAAATTAAAACTTGAATCCAACACAAGAGAGAAAATACACATATGCTAGCAATAAAAGTGGGAACATAGACCATAGTTTTGAGCCCTATCTAAATCTTAAGTGTTGTGTTTATACCCTAGTGATAGTAGTGGGAGAATAATAAGAGGGTATGTAGTGTAAATACTACTATTCAATACCTTAACAAATATCAAACAAACATTGTATAGAAATTAAACATAAATATGCACCATAACCATGAATCTCCTTTATAAATGTATCCATCTCTAAGTTACTGTATACAATATCATATAAAAAAGTACTTGGTTATGGATATCTCTTTCTTATCTATTCTTCTTACTACTTACATCATCATAATAACTATACATATACATGTAATTAGGGATGTGTCCATTACAAAATATGACTATTCCTGCTAGACCTAGTTAGCCTTATGATCCATAACCCTTTTCTACTCAATTGTAGTTAGTTTTGTAAGCTATTGTACCTCTATTTTTTCCCCTGCCAACATCATCCCCTGCCTTTAGAACTATGCCCTACCTTGAAGACATGCAAAACTAATTAATTCACACACAGGTTCTTATAGATTACTTTGAGGTTGGTAAAGGTGTACCTATCACATTGTTTCTTTACTTGCTATATGATATTTGGATTTGGCTATGGATTTGAATGAGTATTTTTTCTTGTGTAACAATGGTTGGGATTTAAATTTACAACACTATCTTCTTTGTAATGTTGCATCCCCAAGTAAGCTATTTGTATGGGCCATTCTTAAACTTACTACCTCCTTGAGCTAATTAATTTGAGCTCTATTTTTTTCTCTTTGATCCTGCAACTATTGGAGTTGGGTATTCATTGCTTCAACCTATGATCTTATTGTGCCATTGACATCCATCATTGGGTCATGATTGCTAGCTACCTACAATATCTTTAATTCTATTTTATCTATTTGGTTTTCAACACTTTGGTGAGTGTAGGCCATTGTAGACAATTTTGATATAGAGTATTAATATTGGTCTTTGTATTATGTAGAGTGTTAATATCAACTTCTAAGTGGGTGTGCACTACAACACATTTGATTCACAAGTGCTCATCCATCCTAGTTTTGTTTACATATGCTAGGACTTGTGTTTTGATAGTGACAACCTAATTTTCCATTTCTTTCATGACCCCATCTATTAACTACTTTAATCTTTTCCCCAATGATATTGTTTTATCCATTTGCAATTGTTGTGATTTATTTTGGATGATGGTGATGGCATCTTTAAGTTGATCTACAATCTCAATATGTTGCTTCAATATTTCTTCCCTTGTTGTGCTATAAAAGATATCTCCTAATTAGAACTTCTACAAGGGATCTATATGCTAGTCAAGTCTATTTGTGAACCTATGAGTGGAAATTGAAGAAGTTGAGATGTTTTTTTTTTTTTTAGACTGCAGGAATCGGGTAGCACGACCCCCTATAAACTGCAGTGCGCCTGGTAAACTTTTTAACGTGACCGGCGTAAGAAGTTGAGATGTTGTTACTGGGTTGAATTTTATTTTTTTATGCCAAGAAGTCTTTGATAGAATAAATTGGGGAGGTTATAGTGGAAGATGATGGTTTATCTAGAGAGAGAGGTGATTCTTATTGTGGTTATTTACCTTTTGATTGACTTGTTTCCTATTGGGTACCTGTAGAGAGTGTGCATTGTGCTTGTTGGATCTTTTATTTTTCCTTTAATGTCACATATACTTTTTGAGTCATTGTAATGGTAGTTTTTTGTATTTGTTGGATCCTCTATTTAGACCAAAGCTCTTTGGCCTACATTTGTTATAATTTTTTTTATATTGTAGGTAGGGATGAAATGATCTCTGCTAGTGCTTTCTTCCTTAGGTATTCTTCTATTTGAATTTATTTTTCCCTCTTTTTCTTGAGGGATGCTACTAATATTTTTCCCTCTTTTTCTTGAGGGATGTTGCTAAGTCCTCCCAATTTTTTAAAATTACATTCTCCAATATTGTAGAGGAGGCCATCATGTATTTGATCATTTCTTCTTCAATGGTATCTTTATTATATTTCCCTACATATGTGTACAATTTCTATTGTTTGATGGAGCATCCCTTTCCCATATAAGCCACTATATAGGAGATCTACATATATTATGGATTCTGGTTCTATTTTTACTCCTTTCTCTATTTATTCCTCTATTTTAATATCCTCTTTTTCTATTTTTGTATCAGGGATCTAGATCTCTTTTGTTTTTACTCCTTTTTGCCCCTTGTCTTTCTCTCTGCACTCATTTGGAGCAGTGCTTCAGAGGCTTCTTTCATCAATGGTTTCTTACAACAAGGTTATAAGAAAGCTTATCTTGGATAGACTATGAAGAATAACATGATAGAAATGAGAGAGAATTATTCACCAATAGTTATGATAACATCTAAGAGACAACAAAGATCAACCTAGAGATATAGTACAATAGATTCATATTTTTTGTTTGCTATTACTTGTACTAATAGTGAACCAATTTCAATGGAAGAGGATATCACTTGCAAAGATAAAATTCTTGGAAGAATGCCATATATGAGGATATGATGACATAGAAGCAATGTAATACTTGGAATTTGTTTGATCTTCCTAAGGATAGGAAACCTTGTGGTTGTAAGTGGGCGTTAAAGAACAATTTTAGTGTAAATGAATAAATTCAATCGTACATGACATAGTTGGTGCATAAATGATGTTTCAATATTGATGGATTTGAGTTTGTTGAGATCATTTCCCTTATTTATAAGTTAATTTTCTTTAGGATACAAGGTGGAAGCTAAATATACATGGAACAACTCAAATGATACAAGGTGAAAGGTAAAGATTAATTGGTTTGCAAGATAACTAGGTTTTTTTATGGATTAAGGTAGTTCCCATGGATGTGAAACCAAAATATCAACACACTTGGTAGAATTAGGATTTATAAGAAGTGACACTGATCATTTTTTCTATCATAAATAGGTAAATGATCATTCTATTTTTATATTATGATGTGATTATCATTAGATATAATAAATCACTAATTCAAGAATTGAAAACTTAGTTGTCTAATTGGTTTGATCTAAAATACTTAGGAGCTACTAGATATATACTTCGTATGGAAATATGTAGGGATATGCCTTATAGGAAACTATGGATAAGCTAGAGAAAGTAACCTGAAATAGTTTTGTAGAGGTTTGGAATGCAAGAGAGTATATTGATAAGTTCACACTTACCAATTGGTATAAAGTTGAGTATGGAACAATGCACTAAATCTATGTCGGATTTGGAGGATATGAGGAAGGTTCCTTATGCTACTGTGGTGGGAATTCTCATGTATACAATGGATTGCACAAGACTAGACATTTCCTAAGTAGTGGGAGTTCAAAGTAAGTTTATGGAAAAGATAGGTAAAGAACATTGGACACATATGAATAGATTTTTCATCTACTTGAAGGGAAATATGGATTATTGCTTAATAAGGATTTTTTTGAGTGTATAGGGATTAGTATTTTAGAATTGGGAAAGAGATATTGACAATCAAAGGTCTACAAGTATTATGTATTTAGTCTATTTAGTAGAGTAGTGATTTGGATGAGAAAGAAGTAGATAGTTGCCTTGCTAGCTATTGAATTGGAATATATGGATGTAACATATGATTGTAAAAAATAGGCATGGTTGGAGAGGTTGTGCAATAGTATTATTTTTAAGAGTCAAATATTGGTGATGCATGATTGTAGTGTAGAAAAAAGTAACCATTTTTTACACTTAATTTGGGAATAATTAATATTGAACTGAGCCTAATGTTGCCTTGATTTGGTGTTGTAATGTGTTTTGCATGTTCACATTAAATCTAGGACCCTTTTAAACTAAATGGACCTAATTGTGCCTTATTTGGGGTGTTGTAAAGTGTATCCTAACACTTTCACACTAATCTAGGGATTTATCAATTAATTGGGCTTATTTATGCCTTAATTGGTCCTATTTTGCATCCACAAGCCTTATTAGTTACATCTTTTCATGGATAATCCCGACACTTATCAAATAACCAATCATAATTCAACAATTTGGGTCATGTGTTCTAGATCTGGTGATCTGGGACTCATACACCATCTTGGGTGTATGAGACCCACCAAGGTCTTGGGACATGATTTCAAGTTGCACACTAAACAAGACACTCCTAGAAATATGTGTCCTAGGTTTTAGCTATTGGGACTCATATGCCACAATTGGCATATGAGTCTTGCTTTAACTAGGACCCAATTTAAATTAAATTTTTTGTGGGATTTTATTATCCTAGATCTGATGTCGGCTTGTAGTGTTGTAATTTTGGGAAATTTGGCATAAATAAGTATAAATTATACAAGGTTATTTCATATAGTTTCATCCTAGAATTTCATAAGCAATCAAAATTTCTTTCACAGGAGCATTAGAGAGTATTCAAGAGCATTCTAGAGCATTTTTAAGGCATTCAAGGGTAGATTTGTAGAAGAATTATTATAGCAATGAAGATCCATTATCATGTCAAAGTCATGCATGTTATTTGAGCTAATATGTTGATGTAGTGTTCAAGATCAATTCAATTATTCAAAGGCATTATCTTTCATCAAGAATCATGATCAAGATATACATCCATTGAGGCCATTTAGGCTTGTTTGTAGATCTACAAGGTTTCAAAGGTTCTATTGTTTCATCTTATGTTTCATGTCTCATTTTATTCATGCTTCATTTCTCATTAAGGTTTGATTACCAAAATGAGGTTTGACCAAGGAAAACCCCCATGTTACCTAAAAAAACTACACTTTTTCTCTCTTTGTGTGATTGCATGTTTATAGGTTGAAGAAAAAGTGGTTTTGAAGCCCTCAAAAGTACCAAAATGACAAAGTTACAAAAGTTGTCATGAAATGTTGTCAATGCTCATGGAAACTCAAAGCTAGAGCAAGATATCCAACATATTTGCATGGAACCAGTGGGAAAGTGCTTATTTAATCCATCTTCAAAGACTCAAAAAGTTTCCCTTCAAAATTTTGCTCTTGGGACACTTTGCGACAAAATGGGACACTTTGCAATAGTCTAGGCATATAAGTCCCAATACTGCCTTTTTACTAGATTTTAGTAGATCCAAATCAATCACTAAGAGATTCCAGATCCTACCTAGAAACCCTAGTCTGGGACTAAATCACCCATCTGGCATATGAGTCCCAGTGAGCATTAAAAGTCATAATTTTAGGGTTTTAGAGCTTGTTTTGATCACATCTTTCTTTCAGGTACCTTTCTGTTTCATTCTCTTTTATTAGTCTGATTTCAAGTTCTTAATTCTCTAGGTTTCATAGCTTGATTTGCATATTAATTTCATTCCATTTCTTTCCAAGCCTTTGCTTGGTGGTGAACCCCCTTTTTTCTTTAATCACTCCCCTAGGACACCTTATTGCAGATCTCTTCTCTTAATTCCATCCTTATATTGAGATCTCTAGGGTTTCCTTTAATGAAACTTGAAGGAAATAGGTGAAGGAACCCTAATCACCCTTTAGTTCCTTCTCCCAAAAGAGGTGGAACCCCATTTTCTTTGTTTCATTTTGGTTAACCTAGCCTTTAGAGCATATTATTTTCTAATTTGGAGTGCATAATAGTCCTAGATCTAATTGACATTAACTTTGCATTAGGTCTTGTATTAGTTAATTTGAATCTAGGGTTTCTAAATCTTGCATTAGTGAAAGTGCATATAGGTTGCATTTTTGACTTGAAATCTGTAATTTCACATAGTCTAGACATCATACAAACCAAAAAACCTAACATTCACTTTGAATTTGCTAAAATCAGTGTCAAAACCCTAATCTGGGACTCATACACCCCTTTGGCTGATTTAGTCCCAATATAGGTGGGTTTTCCTAATTTTTGGGAATTATGTGCTGATTTTTTATCAACATTTGAACTCTTGAAAATCCCTAAATAGGACTCATATGACCCTCTGGGTTATTTAGTCCCAGATCAGACCTAAAACTGCCATTCACATCATTAAAAACCTCATTTCTATACTTCCTAGGCTTGCTAGTAACATACTGTATTAGCCTAGAAAGTTTTAGGAACTTCTGTTTTATGTATCTAGGTCAAAACATCCATCTAGTGTAGTAATTTTTAAAGCTTTTCAAAAGTCATTTCAGTATTAATTTTTTTTCAGATCTATAGGACATTTGTTTACATTTTAGAAGCGTTGCATAATTTAAATAGCTTACTTTTTCATGTTAGCATATTTTATTTTCAAGCATTTAGTGTTCATAAAGTTTCACATGGCTTGTATGATTCTATTTTCTCTACTCAAGAGCATAATCTAGGAAAAAAAATAAAACCTTTGACAAGCATGTTGGATACCCTCCTAGTATCTATCAGATTTGTAAGAATGACATAACACAAGAGGATACAAGCATAGACAATCATAGCAATCATAATTTTTCTTCTCTTGATACCTCTCCTATTAGTGACAAAGGTATCTTGGTGAAAGATGATACAATCATTGAGAGTCTTGATTGTCTCTCTCCTCCTCCCCCTTGGGAAGATATTAGGAAACAAGAAGATGAGATCATTGAAACATTTCTTAACACTTCCCCTACTTGTGAGAATGCTTTAGTGAAATATGATACAATCATGAAAATAACATTTGTAAAGAGGATATGTTGGTATTAAGAGATCCAATGATTGAGAGTTATAGCTCATTATTTCTCTCCTTCCTAATGTCCCTAACATTTGGACAGGTCTATTCGAACAAAAAGATCCAATCATTGGCAAGTTTGAAACTAATAATCATTCTTCTCTTAATGTCCCCCTATTTGTGATGAAGCTACTTTACAAAACCCAACCATGGAATGTGATGAACCTCTTGTTTGTTACTCTCCTAAAATATCTCCTACTAGGGTAAAAGTTATGAATGAAATCATGGATAACATGACAATCACATTTGTCCTTCTCCTAGTATCTCTCCTAGTTGTGAAGAAAATATTTTAGTGTTAGAAGATCCAACCAATGAAAGTCATGAGAATCCTATTTGCCTCTCTCCTCCTAGAGAAAACATTATTGAACAAGAGAATGCCATCATTGATAAAAAAGAGAATCCAACCATTAATAACTCCCTTACTTATGATGAAGTCATTTTAGAAGAACCAACCTTTAAATGTCATAAACATATAGTTTTTAGCTCTCCTAAAAACTCTCCTACTAGGGAAGATATCATTGTGGAAGAAAATGATAACATCGACACATGTCTTTTAAATCATAGTGATGTGACTTCCTTGGAAAATGGAGAAAAAATAACACTAGACCCCCCTTCATTAGAAAAACATCAATCCAAAATTGTTGAGGTTATGAACACACAAGTGTCCGTTAGATCCCCATTGATTATTGGACCTCCTAAATACCCTGCGGGACATCCTAAGAATCCTCTAAATATTTACCCACCCTCACAATGACCACAAACTCAAAACAAACCCATCTTCATTCTTGAACCACCTAAGAATAATGTGTTGTAGCAATTGATTTACAATACTGTTGTTCATACATATAACACTAGAAACAATCCGCAACCAAGATAAACACCTTCAACATCCCTCCCATTTTATAACCCTATCTTGCCCGGTCCTCCTTTCTTTCCTTTACATAATGAAAAGGAGTATAATCTTGTTGAACAACTAAAGAATAATCCTACTAAGATATCCTAATGGGACCTTATTCAAGCATGCCCTCATTATCATAACATGATTCAAAGTTCCTTACAACATGTTCCTACCCCCCCTAATGTGTAATCAAATGATGTAGCAACCCAAATTCAAGCTATAACACCAAACAATTTAGAAATTACTTTCCATCAAGACAAGTTACCCTTGCTAGAAGTGCAAAATAAAAAAGAATCTCTCATGATAATAGCTACATACAATAGGACTAAGATAAAAAGAACCCTTGTTGACAATGGCTTAGCCCTTAATGTGTGTAGTGTAAACCTTTTGGATAGGCTTGGTCTGGATAAATAAAAAATTCAACCTGCCTCTTTATCTATTAGTGGGTTTGATAACTTGGGAAAATGATCGCTTGGTGTGATCACATTACCTATTACAATTGACAAAGTTACATTACAAAATCCTATTCACGTTATGCCTCATGATCTTTCATACAATATCCTTTTAGGAAGACAATGGATTCATGAGATACATGCGGTTCCTTCTACCCTTCATCGTAAAATGAAATATGTCTACAACAATGAAGTGCACACAGTTGACACTGATCATGAGCCTTACAGTGTTTTACAAATTGAAAAAGACAAGGACAATCCTTTGAAGACATTAATACCAACTACACAAGTAGTACCAATTTATTATGAGAAATGGAGACCGTTGGCGAGGAGACCATTAGGGAGAAGGTTGGTTAGGTGGCGGGCTTGAGTGATTTAAATTTAAACTCAATCCTTCAAAATCATGGAGACTTTCAGTTTAGTCAATCTACAAATTTTGGGCTTTCTAATGTTGTTGCTGGGAAGGATAAATTGTGCGATGTGGATGCATTGGTGCTCTTTGGTGGCACAACTGGGAAGGATGGGTTGTGCAGTGAGGATGTGGTCAAAGATGCATTTTCTATGGGAAAGTGTGTGTTTGAGGCGTTCAAGGAGTCTTGTGATGGCTATCCTCTGAAGGAGGTGTTTCCAAAGGATCCTGGGGGTCATGTGATCACTGGTGATAATGGGTGGGCCCCATATGGGGAATCATTTGTGGCTAATCCGAAAATTCCTTGATTGAGTGTGCTCTAGTGGGGGTTAGCTGACCGACGGGGTAGTCATCATTGCTGGGGCAGAGATGGGTTGACCTTTTTTCCTCAAAACTTAAGGGCAAAGGCATTGCATCTGAATCAATGTCTTCTTCCAACATTGAAGGTGTCTTCGTCTTGTCCATTCTAGATTATCTTGTTGACAAAAATATTGATAGAATGGACTTCTCTCTGGTTGGAAAGTTTTTAGGTCCTCAACCTAACATTGAGGAGGTCTACACTTGGGTTCATAAGAAGTGGGCACTAAAAGGCCAGGTTGAAGTTGCGGCTATGGCTAGAGGATTCTTCTCTTTTTCCTTTTCTTGTGATGAAGACTTGAGCACAGTGTTTGAAAAAGGACCATGGTCCTTTGGGCATCTTACTCTAGTTTTACACCCCTGGGAGCCTGGGATGGATCTATCTAAGTGCGTTTTTCATTCAGCCCCTATGTGGGTTAAGTTGTTGAACTTTCCTTTGGAATGTTGGGATGAAGAAGTGTTTAAGGCAGTGGCTAACTCTATTGGGCGGTTAGTTTCCATTGATGAAGCAACTCTCTTTAGAAGGCAACTGGTTACAACAATATTTTTTTTCATGATTGACCAAGATGTCGTGATGCGTGAATTATTTCACCTTAACTCAAAGGTGGGATCCTAGAAGCACAATTTGTCTTTGAAAATATTTTGTTTACTTGCTTCAAATGTAAAAAAGAGGGCCACTAGGCTAAGGATTTCCCTGCTAAGGTGGCCCTACCTAAGGCTATTCCATAGAATAAGGTTTGGAAGGTCAAGGAGGCCAAGGGGAATTTGATTCCTCGGGAACAAGGTGAGTCAACTACTAGCAATGACTTGGAGGGTGAAGTTAATATTGAAGATCATTCTACCCCTCATCCTGAGGTTGACAAGGAGTTTGAGAAATTTGTGGAGGAGGCTGCTAGCCAGTTTGTGGATCATGTTTCAGATACTTTGTGCTCCCCTAAAAATACCATTATGGAGCCTTCTATTGCCTCATCCCCCCCACTGGATCATGCATCTAGGCTGGTGGTTGGTGATGGCGCTTTGGTGGTTGTAGATATAGGGAGTAAGGATGAAGAAGGTTTTATTCCAGTGAGGGGAAGAAAGAAGAAGTCATCTGCTTCTCCTCCTCCTCAACCCCACAAAGGTGTTACCATGAGAAGAAAAAAAGTGGATCGTGGGTTTGAACAGAAGAGCCAAGGGATACCCTCTCTACAAAAAAAGTAGGGAGAGGGATTGTCAGCAGAATATTGTAGAAGGGGTTCATAAAACCCTCTTTGATCTATGCTCAAAGAGCACCCCTTCATCGTGTAAATGAAGATTATTTCCTGGAACATTAGGGGGTTTAATAATATGCATAAACAAGACCTCCTGAAGAACTTGGTCAGGGACCATAAGACAAACATTTTGTTGATTCAAGAAATGAAAAATGCAAATTGATAAGTTGGAAGCTTTGAAGAATCTCTTTTTTAAGGACTATGGTTTTCATGGGGTTAGCTCTAAGGGAGCCTCGGGTGGCATTGCAACCTTTTAGAATGCTATGATTATCAAAGGTTTCCCTATTGTGGAAGGTTTTAATCATGTGGAGATGAAGTTTTTTTTTTATTGCCCAGGACTCTTACTCTTGGGTTATATCCAATGTGTATGCTCCTAACCTGAAGAGGGCCATGAAGAAGTTATGGGATGACCTTGGGTGCCTTTGGTTGAATTTCTTGGAAAGCCCTTGGCTAGTAATGGGAGATTTCAACACTCCTTTGTGTGATAATGAGAAAGTGGGTGGCTCGCAGGCCAATCCGGATAGCCATCTGGATTTAAGAATGTTCATTTATGATAATGCTCTTATTTATGTTAAGATGACTGGGGCTAAGTTTACTTGGTCCAATAGGTGCATTGGTGTGGATAATACTCAAGTTAGGCTAGACAGAGCTTTGACATCAACGTCTTGGTTTGTGGATTTTTCTTGTTCCCTTTCCTCTATTATGAGATGCGAGTCTGACCATTTTCCTCTCCTTTGTGGCTGATAGGCTTGGGGAAGAAGCGTTTTCCTTTTTAGTTTGAAGCCATGTGGTTAAGGGATCCGAGGTTTATGGATTATATTAAGAAATGGCGGCAAGTAAATAGTGATGGTAGTGCGATGTTTAGAGTATCCAAAAAGCTGACTTTTGTAAAAAGGAAATCTCAAGAAATGGAATAGAGAGTCATTTGGTAGTATTTTTGAATCTAAGAGTTCTGTTATTCAAAGGCTAGATGGTATTCAGGAGACCATTCAAACAAAGGGATTATCGAAGGACCTCCAGTTGTAGGAGGATGGCCTTCTTGCTCAGCTACATGACATTATTGCAAAGCAAGAAGATTTTTGGAGACAAAGATCTCATGCAATTTGGTTAAAATATAGGGACTGTAACTCGAAGTTATTTCATCTTACTACCCTCAGGAATAAGTCATATAATAGAATCTCCTAGATTTTGGATGATGGCTCACTGTTGGAGGATGATGAGGCTATTAGGAGAGCGACTGCTAACTTCTTTGAACACTTGCTTAAGAATGATCTTGTGTGGGACCAAAATAGTGTGGAGGCTTCATTGGATGTTATCCCCAATTTAGTTTTAGAGGACTTGAATAAGGAGCTCACAACTATCCATTCTGCCTTGGAAGTAAAGGATGCAATCTTTTCTTTTGAAGGAAATAAGGCACCTGGGCTTGATGGTTTTCCTTTTATGTTCTTTCAGTCGTGCTGGGAGATTGTTGCAGAAGATGTGATTAACACCACCAACGAGTTCTTTGGTTCTATAAGATTACTCAGAGAGCTGAATGCGACCTTCATTATCCTGATCCCCAAGTTTGTTGATGCTAATAGCTTTGGTGAGTATCATTCGATTAGTTTATGTAACTCCGTTTATAAGTTTTTTTTGAAGTTGCTTTCCATTAGACTGCAAAAGTACCTTCTGGATCCGATATCTAAACAATAAAGTGGCTTTGTCAAGGGCCGTCAGATCCTGGACTCTATTATAACTGTGCATGAACTTGGTCATTCTATTAATACTTCTAAGAAGTTGGGCTTCTTCCTAAAATTGAACCTTCTTAAAGCTTATGATAGGGTAAATTGGAGATTTCTATTGGAGGTGCTAGATCACTTTGGTTTTTGTTAGAAGTTTCTTCAACTTGTTGATCAACTTATCTCTACTTCGTCTTTTTCTATGCTAGTGAATGGTTCTCCTTCCCCTTTTTTCTAGAGTTCACATGGTCTAAGACAGGGAGATCCAATCTCTCTATTACTTTTCATCTTGATGGTGGAAGCTCTTGGTAGAAATATTCAGAAGGCTTTATCGATTGGGTCTCTAAAGGGCCTTTCTCCTTCTTCTAGAGGTGATCCTATTACCCATCAACAATTTTTTGATGACATTATTCTGATGGGTGAATCCTTTGTTCGTGAAGCCAGATCTGTGAATGGGTTGATTGAGGCTTACGACAAGGTGTCTGGTCAATGGATTAATCTTCCCAATAGTCAATTTTTTTTCTTAACACTCTAGAAGCTCTACAATTAAAGATTTCTAGGATTCTATCGTGCAATAGGGGTGAGCTCTCATCTATTTACTTGGGGCTTCCTTTATGTATCTCTAAGATTCCAGAGTCCTTTTGGTTGGGTCTATTGGATAAATTTAGTAGAAATTTGGTGGGTTGGAAAGGGGCGCTTCTCAGTCAAGCGGGGAAGATGCAACTCATGTCTTCTACTCTTCAAAATTTGCCTCTATATGCAATGAGTCTCTTTAGAATTCTTGTCAAATTTGAAGAGAAAATGGAACAAATAATGAGAATATTTTTGTGGTCGGGTATTGAAACCAAAGGTAGAATTCCTCTTGTGGCTTGGGATTTGGTTTGTAAACCAAAGAAATGGGGTGGGCTTGGCATCAAAATTTTAAAAGCTTTCAATAAGGATCTCTTGTCAAAGAATGTTTGGAGGCTCCTTAATGGGGAAGTGGGATGGGATTTCCTAGCCAGTAACAAGTATTTGCATGGCCTTGGGAGATCCTAGTATTTGTTGACCTCTGATGTTGTTCCTTCTGGTTCTTTCTTTTGGAGGAATATTGTTTTGTGCAAGGACTTGATTGCTAATGGTGTTAGATGGCTGCTAGGTGATGGTACCAAAATTATCTTTTGGGAGGATGCTTGGTGTGACTTTAAACCTTTAAATAATCTTCCCTGGGCTCCTCCCATTTTTCCTTTGTGCAAAAGTTTCTTTGGCATTAGGGTTGCTGATTATTTTCATAATGGGGAGTGAAAAAACTTCCAGGATTAGGACCCGTCATTGAAGGTTCTAAAGGACTTCTTGTGCAATGTTTGTATCCCCATTTTCCCTAGGTTGGAGAGGGTTTTTTGGGCTCCTTGTGCTAATGGTAAGTTCTTGGTGGCTTCTGCCCTTGTTAA
>VDFB02012481.1:0-12204 GCA_007258455.2 Sequoia sempervirens
CTAGTGCCTTATTGGGTGTACGGAGTCAAATGAAAATCTAAAATGAGTAACTTCTTTCTGACAAAAAACTCAAATTGTTTGGCATACAATTTTAAGTTTATAATTGGTATAAACATGCAAGGATGTGACTACTGAGTTCTTCTTAATGATCCAAATGAGATTTCCTAATTATTATGACTGACTAAAAGGATTTAATATCTCCTTGAAAGAACCAATTAATCCAACCATACAGATACAACAAGTGTGCAATGATAAAATGAAAAATATCCTTGATATATCAGTTTAAACAATTAGAAAACATCAACCTTGGAGACAACTTCAGCAATGCTTTTAATTAACACAACAAACAACTAAAACTAGAAAAATGCCACCAAATCAAATAAACTCAATTGAAGTCTCCATTGTTTTAGACACGCATCATAGTCTCAAAATTATCAACATTTTGTATCCTCGTATTTATTTTCACGCCATCCCTTTTCTATTTGTAAAAAATGAGTATTTATATATCGGCCACATGAAAAGTCACGTCCATTCGTATTCTAATCCATGGTGATCCATTGTATTCGGGATTCTACCAACATCCATCAGACACCTGCTATGACATCCTGCCGCTTCCCTGACAGTCCAAGTCTCTCCAACTATCAACAGATCATATGTCGCTTTGATGTCATGCAGTTTGACCGACGCTTTGAGTCTCCCCGAAACTCTATGCCTTCATTCATGAGTATCGTTGTGACTTTAGGGGTCGGAAAACATTCCTCCGACTACTCAAGTCTTATCGAGATGTTTCCTATAGTTTGCTTTCTGATCGCCGATACATAATAGTTTCTTGCCGATGGAACTTCATTCGGCATGAGCTTCCTATCTCTCTCTGATGATGCCAGTCTCGCCGATGATCAAACATATTTCCAAGTCCTAATGTAATCCTGTCGTTGTGACATAGGGGGTCGATAGGACTCCATAAGATCATCCCGATGACAACGACGAAATCTTCCTATGCTTTATCAACAAGATTGATTGAATGCTCCGATGTTACTCGATGGCTCTTGTCTCAGTGACATAGTTCTTTGTGCTTCATCGGTAAAACACATATGTGCTCGCTATGACTTATCCCAATGATTATTGTCTCATTGATATGTCTCTATGTCTTTGATCGGTAAGACAAATAGGCTCGATATGACTCACCCCGATGCATATCGCCTTGAGATAGGATCCTCTGGTCATTGAGACTGTGAACTATGTCTGCCCAATATGAATCCTCAATTGAAATCTCATCGGTAAGACATTCTCGATGTCTTGCCAATAGACTGCAAAAGACACACATTAGTATAAAATGCTTCATGGATTGGTGAGACTTGTATCATCTCTTGCTGATATTATTCATACATTGAAATACTCAGGGTTAGATGAATTCTATGGGACCAAATGACAAAAAATGGGCAAAAATGTTATGCAAAGCGGATTTTTGTTCTTATGGTATGGACTTCTTTGGAAACTCATGAGTATGTGCAGCCATGAAATTTTCAAAATTTTACAGTTCTAACAGAATGTAAATCTACTACTAAATGAATGAAGAATGATTCTAAATGTAATTATGATGCAATAGCAATGCAATTTTTCTAATTTTTTTTATGAAATTGAATGATGCAACCATGCAAAATGCAACCTATATGCACTTTTCACAAACACAAACTTTAGGATCCCTAAATGCAATCCAACTAATGCAAGTATAATGCAAAGCTAATGCAACCTAGATCTAGGGCTACACTTTTCTCCAAATAAAAAATTCAAGGGTCCAAAGGTTAGGTTCACCAAAATGATATGAATGAAAAGGGGCAAGAGGAGATATATGTGTTCACCAAAATTAAGGTGTGATAAGCCTCTATACTTCTTCTATTTCATTAGGAAACTAGATCCATCAACAAAGTGACTATAAATGATTAGGTAAATCGACTCAATTGAGAAATCTAGTGGGTTCCTTATGTAACTGGACGAGGGTTCACCATTAAATAATGCTTCAAAAGTAGGAATGAACATACTTATTCAAACTCACTATGTAACCTAGTAACTTTTAAATATGAACTAAAAATGATAAAATAAATGGAAATAGTAGAGTACTTGGTGAAATGAAGATGCCAAAACAAGATTTGAAAACTCTGAAAACTACTTTTTAGGGTTGCATTAGGACTAATACACCAGACTGGGTGTATGAGTCCTGTTATAGGGTTTTTCAGGATTTTCCTAAATCTTTTGAATCTGGATCTGACACTGTTGAATGCTGCTCAAAGGCCTTACTAGGGACCAATACAAAAAGTTGGGCGTATGAGTCCACCTACAAGAATTGAAATGATGTTTTTGTAGCCTCTAGTGATCTTCTATATCTTCCTTTGTATCCAATCTTATAGCCTTGAAAGTTTGAATTTTGGTATGTAGGTGAGTTTCCATGAAGATGACAACTTTTACAAATTTTGTAATTTTGTCTTCAAAGGTTCTTCAAGCTCTAATTTGCCTAGATTTGCAAACACACATCAAGAGGGAGAAAAATTTGGTTTTACTAGGTAATGGGGGTTTTCCTTGGTCAAAACCCATTTTGGTAATTAAACCTTAATGAGAAATGAAACATGAATGGTCGAAATGATGAATGAAAAAATGTAATGTTGCAAATCACCAAACCCTTCAAATGAAGGTTGAAAACTTATGTGAAATGGCTAACATGAATGTGGATCTTAGCTCTTGATTGAATTCTTGAAACTTTTTCTTGAATGCTTTCTCGAATCATGAATCTTACATCACAAATGTTAGCTCACAATCACACATGATGCATGAAGACTTTGACATGATGCTTGAATCTTGAATGCTCTTAATCTCATAAAATATCCTTAGGAATGCTCTCTTGAAAATCTTAGATGAAACATAATGGAATGACCTTGTATTAATACTTTTTAATTCTTAATTTCTTGAAATTACAACACTACAAGCCAATAATCAGAAATTGAAACTAAGGAAAATAATATCCTTCCAAGAATTTAAATTAAAATAGGTCCTATGTTAAAGGGGGACTCATACACCCAATTGGGTGTATGAGTCCTCCTTTAACCTAGGACCTATCTTGATTTAAATTCTTGGTAGGATATTATTTTCCTTGGGCATATGAGTCCCAAGACCTAAAACCTAGGACACATACCTTGAAAAGTGTGATGTTTAATATGACATTTAAATTTTAGGGCCCAAACCTAGAGAGGACCCATACACCCAACCCATATGCCCCATTGGGTTATGAGTCCCAGATCCTAAATCTAGAACACACCAAAATGTTAAATTATGAAGTTTCATTTATTAAATGCCAAGATTCTCCCTTAGAAAAAAAATGCAATTACTAGGCTTATGGATCCAAAATAGGACCAATTAAGGCACAAATAAAGGGTATGTGCAAGATCATCATGGAAAAATAGGCCCTATGTGGAAAAAACTCAAAAAATTACAGCTTAGGAAAATTGGTGTAAATTTTGAATAAGCATTCTATATTATTTCAAAATATGTAAGAATAGAATCTGTAGTAAATGGAATGTAGTTTCTAAACTACTAGGTTTTTTTTTTTTTTTAAATCGATTTAGGTGAAAATTTGAAATTTCAATGGGTAGTACTTAAATTTCAGGGAAAAAATAAGAAGTAGGTGTCTTGGCCCTGACTAACCTAACCATAATAAAAATGATAATATTTTTTCTATAATATTTTAGATATAAGTAGAGGACTCCATGTCTGGCTGTGATGCATATTTTTTTTTTTTCTCTAAGTAAATAATTAATTATGAATTTTTTATTACAACTTTAAAAAATATAAAAAACTCCATATGTCCGACCACTTAACTTGGTCAAAACTTCATGAAATTCAATTTTTCTTTTTTCAATCCTATAGTATGTAAGCATAGAATGTGATGCATGTTTTGATTCAAAAAATATGATACCCTTTGAAACCTATAGATGTTTTTCAATCACCCTATCAATTAGGACTTTAGTTGTAATTCAAATAGAAAATGAATAATAATTACTTATTAAATTCAAAGTAAAGCATAATTTATATTGGTGGAAAGCTAAGAATCTCCTTTAAAAACCCTTTTTTTTCATCAATTTTGGGTAAGAAAAAATTTGTCACCATACCTATCATATGCCACTTTTGGCCCATCATGATCCCGCATACCTAAACAAAATTTCAAGATGGGAGGACATAAACAAGTGTGAAAATATAAAGGAATACATTTTTCTACACTATAGAGGCGATGAAAGGAAGAAGAAACAAAGATGGACTAATATCATGAACACCCCACACAATTTTATCTTCTCCATCCACTAAAGGATAGATGCCTCAAAAGGCTCCTTCAACTTTTTCATAGGAGGAGTAGTGATCTACCTCTTTGCAGAGGAATTTCTTATCTCCTAATAATTTTTATCCATGAAACCTAGATGCTATCCTCAAAGTGTGAAAATAATTGTAGTTATTTTAGAGGACTATCTGCCAACTAACAATATTTTAACAATATTATTTTGTCTCACATACCAAACACCATTGAATATCTAAGAAAATCAATTTACTATTGAAAGGGTGAATTTTTTTTGGTTCTATGCTTAGGAGATAGAATAAAAAAACCCAAACACTCTCATTCAAGGATAACCCTAGAGATCTCAATTCAATGAAGAGAGGGGAAAGATATTTGACAATAGGGTATCCTAGGGTATAATTTATGATTACAAGAGGGGTTCACCACCAAGCTAGGGCTTGGAAAAACTAATGAGATGCAAGATCTAATACTTACCCCTAGAATGATTTTATACTCGACTAAATGACCTAAAAAAACTTGTAGATCAGACTAGAAAGGTGAGATATCAGAAGTGTGCACCTGGAAATCTGTGGAAGATTGGAATGAGCTCTGAAACACCAAAAATCCTAAAATTTTTGCCTACTAGGACGTATACGCTAGTCTGGGCATATCAAATATAGATCTATGTTTCTATGTAGAAACTGAAATATGGAAAATGTGTGTTTGAAACTGTAGAAAACCTAAAAAAATACCTGTAGTGGGACTTATATGCCACGCTTGGCGTATCAATCCCAATGTGACTTTTCTAAAGGTTAAGGTCTTATTTTTCTCTCCAATATCTTCTTGATCTAGAGCATGGTTTCAAAACACAATCTAATCCAACCAATCCTTTTCCAAAGTTTGAACTCCTCAAACACAATACTTTATCTCACAAATTCACTATTTCCCTAGTAGGACAACAAACACTATTTTTCTCTCATAACTTTCATGTTAAGCCTTCAACCTAGAATCAAAAATATGTTTTACATACCCATTAAGCCCCTTCATAACATATTTTAAAATCTCATAGGGTTACTTTGTAACAAAAACATCAAATCTCTGCTGCTACGTTGTGCTTAAGCCCAAATAGGTCACTTTTACAAAGCAACTACCATGAAATCTTTTTCCCAATGAAAAATATCTATTTCAAGACCTCAATAAAGTTTTCTAAGGTCCAAATCAACAATTTTTTTCAACTCAAATGCCTCCAAATTCGCCAAACTCCAAAATCTCATGTAAACCTATTTAGGCTTGCTTCTAAGGGGGTTTATTGAATCTTTATACTCCAAGCCTTATTTCACCTTAATAACACCATAAAAACATTATATTAAGTTTGTACAAGTATATTTCATCAACTATAATGGGATCCAATCATTCTTTCTACAAAACCCTACTTCAATGCATCCTCTTACACCAAAATCATGAAGGTTTGCAACTAGTGAATCATTCAAATTTCTTCAAACTACCCTCCCTACTCCTAAAAAACACATAAACACAAAACCTATGCCTAAATATGCCATTCCACCAAGTTAGAACATGTTTTCACTAGGTGAAATGGCTTATAATTCCATTTTACTCTATCAAACCCTCAAATTCAAGGTTTCCAAATCATTTTTAGAAAAACACTTCAAACTATCTCAATTCTCAATGAAAATCAACACAACCACAACCAAATCAAAGAATATTCATTACTCTACCAATTCCAATTCAATTCATGTCAAATGGAGAGTTTACAGATCCGTACAAATCTCTGGAGCAGCAAAAAACACAAAAATCTCATAGGAAAATAGAGTTTCAATATTGCTTGATCACCAAAATTACATCCAAAATATTGCCTCGAATGTTTTTAGGCCAATTTAAACTAGTTCAAACAAAAAAAAATGGTTCAAAACTACTTTTTAAATCTATGACTCTTAAACTTCCACCTATGACAAAAAATGCAAAGTTGCAAAAGTAACTTTTCAACTTTTTTACAAAATTTTAACAATATGACTCCAAATCAACCCAATATGACTCCATACATTGGAAAATGGTCTATTATGACCTTATTACATCCAACAAGACTCCAAACACCTAAAAACCAAACATGTGACCATATTGACCAAAATTGACAAGGTGCCCCTACACCATACACCCAGACAAAAGAGAACTCAAGTCATCTTGAGGACTGTGCTAGAACCAAAACCTTGCTTGATGACATTGTACTCTAACATCCAAGTATTGTCTTCATCTGGTAATCCCTTCCAATGTGTAAAGTATAGAAAACATGCATTGTTCCTTGCCTGTGACTGGTTCTTTCCTTGAAAATGTTGCTCTTCCCTTGATGGGTGATCCTTCATATGTGCTACATCTTAAAATGTTTTCAAAGTTGCTTCTTTATCTACTACAACACCTCCCTGCTCCTTGTAATGTATTTCCTTTTGCTCCACTTTCATTGTGTGCTTAGTTTTGTCCACTTTTCATTGTAAGTCACCTTTCACCTCTTCAACTTTACCCTTCATCTCTTCCACTTGTTGTGGTGCATCTTTAACTACTTCTTGATTAGATTCACAAACCCCTAATATGAAATTACCAACCTCAAGTCTACTAATCTCAAATTTACCAACCTTTGAATGATCACTATCCTATTGTGCAAACAATGAATGGAACATTTCACTCACCAGATGTCATAGCAAGATACTTTTTAAGCCAACCCTAAATTTCCAAAATTAATTCATCCTTGACCTTCTCAATCTCATTTTTCCCCAAAATCATATCACTCTTCACCTTTTTTGTCTTGGTACCTTCAAGTCTTGAAGTGGCTGCAACCTCCATATTATTTTCTTCCTCTAGCTTTATAAACTCTTTCTTGCCTAACATTATCACCTTATCTACCTTAGTTTGTATGTTATCATATTCTACTAATGGAGTCAAAGTGAATGAGTTTCCATCCTTTTCAATCTCATAAGTATTGGTCATACCATATCATATATTGCATTTCTATCAAACAGCCAAGGTCTTCCTAGTAACAAATGGCACACATCCATAGGAAAGACATCACATAGAATCCTATACTTTTATCCACCTATGTTGAACTCAATCCAAGCTTGCTCATCTACCAAAATATATTGACTCTCATTCAGCCAAGACACTTTATAAGGTGTATCATGTGGTATCTTTTCCAGCTTAAGTTTTCCAACCATTTCAATAGACACCATGTTATCTGTGCTTCCAAAATCTATTAAAAATTTACATACCTTTCCCATGCACTTGCAAGTTGTCCTAAATAGTGTTCTTATTTGTTGTGGCTCCTTCTCCTTTGATGCTTTAAGGAGTATTCTTCTAACCATCAGAGATTCTCCAACTTCGGGAGCACTAAGCTTATTAGGAGAATTAACACTCTCACAATCTTCCTCTTGCACCAATTGAACTCTCTTATCACCACCAGTTGAAGTAGAAGCTTACTTATCTAGAAACTTCCATGCTTGATGGCCAAATTGATTGCAATGATAACATCTTCTTGAAAATGTATTTAAGCCTCTACCTTGTGCACCAAATCTTCCCCTAAAGCCTGATCCACTACCTCTAAAGCCACCTCTTTGATCAACAGTTTGGTCTTTGATTTTACTTGCATATTCTTGGTATTCATAGGACTGTACCTTGAACCTCTTCCTCTATTAGTGTTTATTTTTCATCTTCCTTGTATTTCTTTCCTTCTTTTTAACTTCTCTTCTACCCTAGCAGCTAGCTGAAAACATTCCCCAACCGTCCTAGGAGTAGCAAGACTCAATTCATCCTTAATTTGAAATCTCTACCATTAAAAATACCTTGTTATCTTTTTAGTCTCATCTTTAACATGACTTTCTCTAATACTTAATTTGTGAAAATCCTTTGTGTAGGCCATGACATCCATTTCCTTTTGCTTTAAGTTTTGCAACTTCCTAAATGTATGAATTACATGATCTCTTAGCAAGAATTGGCTCTTGATCTTTAACACCATCCTATCCCATGAACTTATTTTTGATTTTCGCTTTTTCACTCTCTCTTCCTATACATAGTTCCACCAAGTTAGGGAAGGGCCTTTCAATTTGGTTTTGCAAACTTTACGTTTTGTTCTTCTACTACCTCCTTGTACTCAAAGTAGTTATCCAATGCATCAATCCAATCTAACACTTATTTTGCATCCAACTTTCCACCATACATTGGCAATTCCATTTTCACCTTAGAAGCATCTCCTTTGACAACCTTCAACATCTTAACCATCCTTCTTTCATCAAGGTCCAACTCATCATCACCTTGGACTCCTGTGGGAGGGTTTTCATTCTCAACCTCTTCCTCTTCCTCTCGATCACTCTCTTCTTCAGTGGCCTTCCATCTCCTTTGATTTTTTTCCAATGTTACAAGTCTAGCCAAAACTGCTTCTTGAGACTCTTTCATCATCCTTTTCTCTCTAGACATGACTGCACTACCTTTAGGAGGCATCTTGTCCTTCAATCTACAACTTTTCTTTATTCAAGCTTCAACATTTCTTCCTTGAAATGATCAAAACCTATGATCTGATACCAATTGATGCATAACAGGGTGTCAAAACACAATCAAATCCAACCAACCCTTTACCAAAGTCTGAACTCCTCAAACACAATGCTTTATCTCACAAATTCGTTATTTCCCTAGTAGGATAATAAACCATGTTTTTCTCTCATAACTTTCAAGTTAAGCCTTCAACCTAGAATCCAAAAGATTTTTTAGATACCCATTAACCCCCTTAACATATTTTGAAATCTCATAGGGTTACTTTGTACCACAAACCTCAAATCTCTATTGATACGCCACCCTTAAGCCCAATTAGGTCACTTTTACAAAGAAACTACCATGCAATCTTTTTCCCAATCACAAATCTCTATTTCAAGACCTCAACCAGGTTACCTAAGGTCCAAATCAATAAATTTTGTCAACTGGAATTCCTCCAAATTTTCCAAACTCCAAAATCTCATTTAAACCTATTTAGGCTTGCTTCCAAGGGGGTTTATTGAATCTTTATACTACAAGCCTTATTTCACCTTACCAACACCCTGAACACATTAAATTAAGTCTGGAAAAGAATATTTCATCAACTAGAATGGGTTCCAATCATTCTTTCTACAAAACCCTACTTCAATGCACCGTCTTACACCAAAATCATGAAGGCTTGCAACTAGGGAATCATTCAAATTTCTTCAAATTGCCTTCCCTGCTCCTGCAAAACACATAAACACAAAATATATGCCTAAATATTCCATTCCAGCAAGTTAGAACATGTTTCACTAGGTGGAATGGCTTATAATTCCATTTTACTCTATTAAACCCTCAAATTCAGGGTTTCCAAACCATTTTCAGAAAAAACACTTCAAACTACCTCAATTCTCAATGAAAATAAAGACAACCATAGCCAAATATAAGAAGATTCATTACTCTACCAATTCCAATTCAATTCATGTCAAATGGAGAGTGTACATAGCTGTACAAATCTCTCGAGCAATAGAAAACATAGAAATCTCACAAGAAAACAGAGTTTCAATGTTGCTTGATCACCAAAATTACATCCAGAAGATTTCCTCAAAAAATTTTAGGCCAATTTAAACTTTACCAACCAAAAAAAATGGTTCAAAACTACTTTTTTAATGTATGACTCTTCAACTTCCACCTATGACGAAAAATACAAAGTTGTACAAGCAACTTTTCAACTTTTTTGCAAAATTTTAACAATATGACTCCAAACAGACCCAATATGACTCCATACATTGGAAAATGGTCTATTATGACCTTATTACATCTAACAAGACTCTTAACACCTAAAAACCAAACATGTGACCATATTGACCAAATTGACAAGGTACCCCTGCACCACTTCTCTCTCTACCACACTTTGTTTATGGGCTTGAAACCCTAATTTTTGGCCTATAGAAGTCTTTCTGTGATGTTGCAAGTGATGAGACAACTCCAACAACTTCCTTCAATATTTTAACCAAATCTTCAAATATCTTTCATGTTCCAAGAAACCTAGACCTACAATCACACATGTAAAGAAGAGAAAAACTTATTGATTGTTAGTGAATAGGGGTTTACCTTGGTCAAACCCCCCTTTTAGGTAATTAAACGAAATGATGAGATAATGAAATAAGGACATGAAACATGGAAAATGAAACATGAACAATGATACCTTGAATGATGTCTTGTAAATCGACAATCTAACATGAAATGGCCATGAAGGATGTAGATCTAGATCTTGAGATTAGTGCAAAACAATACTTGATCTTTGATCTTGAATGCAACATCACAACACCATCTCAATAACATGCTCGATGGTTTATATACTTGACATGATGATGGATCTTGAATTTCTACAAGAATTGGTGAATAATTCTGCCCTTGAATACCTTAAAATTGACCTTGAATGCTCTCTTAATGATCTTGTAAAGTCTTGGAATGCTTAACTCTTGAGTGCTCAACTTGATATCATGATGGCTTATTGAAATAATGATTTGAGACCTCATTTATATAGTAAATCCATCTAATATCATGTTTATTAGATCACACAGGCCAACATTCATGAAATTTGAACTTAAAACCCAAATTTTCCTACTCAAAACCCTGAAAAGGGGCCAAATGGGACTCATATGCCATACCTAGTGTATGGGTCCCACTTGGGTGGGAATGATATTCCCAAGGTGGTGTATGGGTTCCACAAGGCCTTTTTAGGTGGAAAAAGTATTGGGGTGTTAAGAAATTAAGTTTATTTGATGATATTGTCAGGATTTTGGTTGAAATATGCCTTGGGATGCACAATATAGGGTTTTAGGGGCCTATTAATGATGATATAAAGATCATAAATGCAAGAGAGCCCAAAAATCAATGTGAAAGTCTATATAAATATACTTTACAAAATCAAATTAAGGAAAAATAGGTCTTCTTAGCTTAAAAATGGTCTTAAACCTAATGTGAAAGTGTAAAACACATTACAACACTAGATTGAGACACCATCAAGTCCAACAGCTCTAAATTTAATGTGAAGGTATAAGTGAATATGCTTTACAACATTAAATCAAGGCAAAGTTAGGTTTATTTAGCTTCAAAAGGGCCCAAGACTTAATATGGATGTGTAAAACACATCACAACACTAGATCAAGGTGACATGAAGTCCATTTTATCATTAATCATTTCTAGATTAAGTGTGAAAATGTGTGTGATGACATTTTTTGACACTACATTTAGTCCCCACTTTAGTGAGAGGAGGAACTTGCTTCAAACTCATACTAAAGTATACGTTCAAGATGGTTCCAATTGTACCAATGTAGATGGTATAGGACAAAAAATATCAAGGGAGTGGTCAAGCCCCCAAGATCCAAGATCCTACATCAAACCAAAATAAGCACAAAAGGACACACAAGATGTATGATTTGCAGCAAAACAAGATACACAAACATACAATACCAATGACTAACAAAGGAAAACAAAAATGAACAAAAGTAACAAGAAGTGGATCAGGCCCCAACCATTTATGGTTATGTGCAAGATCATCATGGAAAAAATAGGCCCTTAAGTGGCAAAAAATTCAGAAAAATCAGAGTTAGGCAACTTGATGTAAAAATTTGAATAAGTTATCTATATTATTTCAAAAATATGTAAGAATAGAATCTGTAGTAAATTGAATGTAGTTTCTAAACTACTAGGTTTTTTTTAAAAAATCTATTTCGCGGAAAATTTGAAATTTCAATATAGTAGTACTTAAATTTCGAAAAATAAGGAGGTGTCTTTCTCGTTCACCCCTAACCACGGTATAAAATGATAATATTTTTGTATAATATTTTAGATATAGGTAGAGAACACATCTC